>CAJNOQ010007741.1:0-11952 GCA_905250885.1 Didymodactylos carnosus
ACGCATTTGGGAAAGACGCGTTTTAACATAGCGAAATGGTGCAAATTCGATGCACGTAGACGCGTCTGCGTGCGTCGAACATGCGTTTTCAGACGCGTCTACCACTAAAAAATGTTTATATGGGGTACTCTTATCGTATGTAATATATTGTGCTTAAATGTCATGTCTCATACACTGACTTAATAGTTGCAATAACAATAGGCTAAAATTTGCAATATTACCTATTCAGACTCATTGGTTTTTGAAAAGCCCACTGTGTGCTTTCCTTTTACGCGTGGATGCCACATACATGACTCAGTTCTTTGTTGCTAGTGTTTTGTTTTAAATCTATTTCGTGGCTTCCGAATCTGATGGATCAAAAAATCTTAGAAAAAGGTATTGTAGACATTTTGAAAACATTTGTCTCTTTGTTCTGAAAATGATTAAGATAATTACTATGATCATACGATCAAGTGTCAAATAAAAACAAAGATAGTTCCGGGTGATTGAAGCCTCTTGTCTCTTATTAGGTGAATTTGACAGTTCTTCGCAATAAATATATTATATGACACGTGTCATCTTTCGGTACGATAATGTTTAATACAATGTCATTCAAGGTCGCAAAACAACAATATTCATATAGGACGAGTAGAAATTTCGTGAATAGAACGATAGCTATTCAAATAGTAAAATAACATCATTTTACATATGATAGGATGAAATATACTATAACAACGACTGAAATCGTGTGCTTTAGCCTACATCATATATTAATTTGATTTTTTATGCTATATTTCTTGCTTTACCATTGTTCTTCATCTAGAAAGAAAAAAGAAGAATTTATTATGATGAAAAAATATAGGCATACGACATATATCTATATAGTTATATGTTCGCATCGCTTTTTTTTGAGAAAAAAATGTTTGCTGTAAAGAAAGAAAATGAAAAATTTGTTTTTGTACTCTGCTCCCTATAGGTTTTGTAAATAAAAAAACGAGGTAAGATAGCAAGCTGCTGTCTTTTCTTCTTGTAAAAGAAAAAAAAACTTTTCATATTATTATATTGTGTCTTTATATAAGAAAAAGAGAGAAAGAAAAAAAAGAAAAGTTTCTATACGTCTCAAAAGCACGATGACATGGTCGACTATTTTTTTTTTCTGAAAGAAAAAAAAACAGAGATTATATTTGCGATGTATATTTTTTATCATCATAGATAGAGAGAATTGTGAATATATATAAGAACGTAACAGCAGCAGTATATCGAGTATTTTTGGTGTATATGTGTGTGTAGACATACAAGTACTTGGGAAAATCCGAATGATATATTATATAAATTCTAAGTTAAAACAGTAATTAACGTCGCTCAAATTTTTATTATAATTCACTTTATATTTATTTAAACAAATAATCAACATGCCTTGTTTACAAGTCGAAACGAGTCAAACGTAAGAAATAAATTTTTTTATTTTTTTTTATTGGGTGAATATTAAATTACTAACAAAAGAATAATATTATTAGATTTACGACAAATTTTTTTATAGAGAATACTTTTGGTTTTGAGTATAATGAAGTCTGCCACACACTTCATGGACAGAATATTAAAGTACACTTTCGAAGATAGAATCGTGTACTCCTCTTCCTTAATATAAGAAAAGTTTAAGTTAGAGAGTGAGAATTCGATCCCTGACATTGAATAACTTTGAAATAATAAATATACACATTTTATTCTATTTTTTAGAATGAATCATTTCTGTTATCATCTCGCTCCAGATCCCAAGAAGTGCTCCTGATGTGGCTCACGTTACTGCTGAAAGATTTACATCGAGCGTAGAAAGCGCAGAGGGCAGTAGCGTGGGCAATCTTATCATCCTCGCGCCACAACAGATTCAATCAAATGTACAGGTAATTAAAATAACAAATATTAAGCGCATAGTTTAGAGAGTGTGAAAGAGAGTATAGTTTTGTTCATACTTTTAATACGACTTTAAAATTCATATTCAACAGGCATTAGATTTTATAAGCCGCTATAGTTACATTCAGGAAAGATCAGTTATATAGTTTAATTTCACTTATTTTACTAACTATCTTCATTACTTCCATCATTTGTGTGAGAAATTGAACGAGCTATATAAGAGAGAAGGATCACAACAGAAGAAACATTTTATTTTTTAAGTGTGTAAACACCAGTCAAGTGGTTGAGGAAGTCCAAAGTAATGGCAAAAAACACCTGGAGTGCATAACATACATAGTTTTTTACTGCTTCGATTCACTCTTATTTATCTAAGATTTCTTATTGATTTCATTTGTAAACTTTTGGCGCATCTTATTTTACAAATGCTAATTATCACTTATCAAAAACTTTTCATATGTCAAATTCATTCAATCATTCGGTAACTTACTGGTGGTACTTAACTTCCTCGATAGATATGTAGTGTAGGTATTCCCGTCATGTGAATTAGTAGCAGCTACAACTTATGTTCTACTTCATTCAATCGAAGAACATTGTAGTCTACCTTTATAGACTGATCCACTACTATTTCTATGATGCGCTTGATGTTCTCGTAGAAAGACAGACTTCATACAAGATGCAATCGATTGCATTCTTTTTCATTGAAACTCACAGTCAATTAAGTGTCTGTGTGACTGGTTTCACAAGTAACGCTGCATAAGAACAACCATCCGATCGATAAACTAAATTAATCATAAAATTATTATTTTGATTTTATATTACAGAAATGTTGTAACAAAACTCCAGAAAGTAATGACGTTAAAGAAAATCTTTTAAAAACATTCAAAGAACAAAATAATATGGACTGGGCAACAACGTTTCGTAGTGATGGATTATATATAGAAATTCCGTTACATTTAGCCGAGGGCTCGAAAGAAAAGTAGGTCAATACTGTGGAACTATATAGATAGAAAGTCTTTATTTTCATCTTATTTATTTAGATTTATAAATACACTGGAATTTGCTGATACCACACTTGAATGTAAACATGTGTTTATATTTTTCCGAAAAAACCGTAGTGATCGAGGTAACATTTCTGTTGTCTCAAAAAATTTATCATTTTACCCAATTTTTGTCGTATTTTTTAGCTTCATTAGTTCGAACGTTTATGTTTCTGGGATTTCATATACTTTCACCGAAGACTTGTTTGATACCTATTCCATCCGATGATTATTTATTTATGGTTTATACAAATGATTGATCATGAACAAACGTCATTTAACGGAAAGCTATCTGTACTACTTTTTTGTACAATTGAATGAAACTTTAGGGGTTGACTTGCATGTTTTGGGAGGGGGCTTTTTTCTTTTTTCTAAATTCTAGAGGTTTGAAATGTCAACGCTCTTGCTCATCTGCATTTTAATTATTGTCTCGATGTATATCTTTCTGTTTGTACGTGTTTCTGCTTTTTATATTTTCGTTTTTTTCTAACCGAGCACTAATAAGAACAAATACACCATTAACCATTAACCATTAATTATCATATCCTTTTTTCACCTTTATTTCATACTAATACATTATCATGCATTATCTTTATTTGTATTCATGAACTTTCTGTCCTTTTATTGAATGTAAGTATGTGTTCTTTATTATTTTTCGTATCGGCATAGCCGAATTCTTATTATACTCGAAAGAGTGCTGGATAAGAACAAAAATGGGTAATAAAAGTGATTATGAGCCTTGTTCATTTATTTCATCTCGTGTGTGCATGTGATTTTAGAGTTATGGTTAAAGAGTGTATTATGAACAAAGTTGCCTGATTTCTTTTTTCTTTATGTTTTTTTTTTTTTATATATCTTTCCAATGGATGTACAAATAATTTTAAAACTGTTTTTATGGATATTAACACCATAATAAAAAGAGAAGTGCGTGCAACCAATAAATTAGCAAAAAAAAATAAATATATATATCAGATATTTTCCCATAAAGTTACAGAGAAAAAATTTGAATATTCTACTTTTTGTTGAAGTTTATATAGTATAAAATCTCCTATGAAAAGTTTTTCGACATTATCTCATTAGAAAGTTTCGATTAATGAATGAGGTATGAATACTAATTTCAGTAACAATATTTGATCACTGACGTATGAGATTATGTAAAAAATGAATATGGTAAAAGTCTTCAGAAAACCATTACTATACTGCTAACGCATTCGTCTTGATTGAGTTATTTATATAGAAAGGATAATAAGAGTATAATAAGATTTAAACAGACTTTTTTAACTTTCTCTTATAGAGGTGCTTTGGTTTATGTTGTATATTTTATATTCAAATGACTATGAATAAATGATTTATATTCAAATATCTATTTTTTTACAGGAAAATATACAATAGCAATTGAAAATAGTTCTCATTTTATTTTTTTTTTCATTTTTTAAAATAAAAAAATAAAAATAAATTCATCTTGTGAACTTTTATTCATTGATAATATTTTTGAAAAAATATATACAACGTATGAATGGATAGATCCATTCTGTTTTCTTGTCGAGTGTTTTATTCTTATTATTCGACAATAGAATAATAATAATATAGAACGACGGAAAAACAAGAAAAAACAAAAGTTGAGTGAAGAAACGCGACAAATGTCTATAACATTATTAAAACTATTTTTTGATGAGAAAAAAAAAAGTCAATATATGCATATTAAAGCTACTTTTTTATTGTTAAAAATAATGTATATAATTGAAAGAATAGAGTCTAAAAAACCAAAAATAGTAGCTTATAGCTGTATACGAACAATTGATGAAGAGTCTCTTGTTATTCTCCAGGGTTCAAAGCTATTGATTTTACCAGTTAGAATAGAATGAATGTTACATGTAATTGGATATAAAATGCACACGTTTGATAACGACGAAATAAATGAAAAGGTTATTCTATACTTATCCTAAACGGAAGTACCGGGGACCTCTACCTCCCTCCCTATTCATTTTTTTTCTTCTAATGGCTATTTTGTGTTGTTGGCGGTGTGAGAATATGAAATCGCTGAACTAGACTTTGGACATTTGTACTTTTTTTGTGCGACAAAGTAATGATCTCCCTCACTCAATGTTTTGTAATAGTAAAATTAAGTAAGGGCGGACCATTATCTTGTCGAATAAAAAAACAAGTACAAATGTTCAGGGTCTAATTCAGTGATTTCACATTTTCACACCACCAACAACACAAAATAGCCATTAGAAGAAGAAAAATTAACGGGGAGAGTATATCCTAAGGAAAATGAGCGAACTCCTTTGCACATTTCAACAGTTTGAGTAAGATTCATCACTATAGCGAAGTATATGTGACTGATTTTCAGCATTTTAATTTGTACAAATCGTCGCTAATCTTATCAGATAGTCAGTCATTCAGTGGACGCTAGACAAACAAATCCTCTTGAATACTATAATAATAAATAATTTATGTAACATTCTGTACGAAGAGCAACTTGAAAATGACCGTACCAATAGGTCGAAATATCAAATTGTAATTTTAATCATTGAATTTTAGTTTTAAAATTTTTTATTAAAACTTACATTAAAATTCTTAACATAATAGCTGCAATTATTCTTAAATTCTTATTGTTTACTTACGAGTTCAAGTTTTCGATAGCGTGATAGAAAAATTGAAAATATCGTTCGATAAAATCAGATAATCCTAGATCCTGTAATGTCTGACATCGTGTAGCATACGTTGTAATAGAAGAATTCTATTGTTTATTCTTTGTAAAATGTAGACATTGCTCTCTATTATAACGATTTAGAATAGTTGATGCTCTATAACGCCATGTTCACATACGCACATTTCATCCGAATTCAATTTTTTGACAAGTTCGACTAGTATGCAAAAAATGTATTTCAAAAAAATGAAACATATCATTCAAATATGTAAGAACATCAGATTGAAATGAAATGTGTCTATGAATATGCAAAATTAAAGAAGAAAAAAAAATAATAACTGCTCATATTACTTTGAAAGTTTCTGAAAACATCTATTTATTGATAAATCATAAATAAACTTGAACTTTTCATTGTGAATCATCGTACAATGCGGAATTTACGCACATAAAATAAATAAATAAAAGGCGTACGTAAACAGACATACAAACAAATACATAGCAAACATAACAACATCAAAAAGAAAAAAGAAAATTCAAAATGTAAATAAAACACAGTGGGAATGAAGATGAAGAAAAATAGAGCAAGAATTCAAATAAGGTATTAAGGATGTGGATTTGAATAATCTGAATATCAAAACAGTTTACCAAATAAATATTAGTCCACTAACATAGTTTTGAGATATTGTATATTAATATAAATCCCACAAAATAAAAAGGTTTCTGTGAAATAAGCAATAGAATAATGTGTGAATAGTAGACGTTTAAGGAAACAATATTTAAGCTCAGCAAAGTACAAATATTGAGAAAAAAAATTGGAAGGTGCAATTCTTCTCACATTAAACAAAAATAAATAAATAAATAAAACATAAGTGTTCTGTAAGTAGTACGCTTGTTTAATATTAAAAGGTTTCGATACTTGATAAAAAATTTATAATGAACAAAAATAGCATTTTAAAATATTTTGCTCATATACATTGTCCGTTTTTAGTCTTACCGTATGATTTTCGATAAGGATACACAATTTGGTCATCTTAAATTCTGGTGAAAGGTTGAAAACTGTTCGTAAATGAGATTTTAAAAATATATATCGAATAGAGAAACAGTCGTGGACAAATTAAATTGTCGATTTAATCGTAATACATACATACATGCATAAAATGAATAAAGAAAAGTAACACATACGTCTTCTTTTTTTTGGTTATTAGCCAAATTTTTCGCTTTTTCCAATAGGGAGAACAAATAACTCTAAGTACACTTTAAAAAAAAAATACTTTTAAGGAAAGAAGTTTGCACAAATTTCTATTCGAAATTAATAAAAAATAAATGATATT
The DNA here is from genome assembly GCA_905250885.1 of Didymodactylos carnosus. Lineage (NCBI taxonomy): Eukaryota > Metazoa > Rotifera > Eurotatoria > Philodinida > Philodinidae > Didymodactylos > Didymodactylos carnosus. Next base: position 6,912 of record CAJNOQ010007741.1, read on the forward strand.
TCATTCTTTTTCTTCAAACTTGACACCGTATGATGAGTAAATATGACATTATTAACGAAAATCATGGCAAGAAATATATTACGAAAGATAAATATAATTCTCATTTTTTGTGTTTCGATAAAAAGATAGAATAAAAATATGTTAAATTACTGTCGTATACACATAAAAAGAACACATAAAATAAATACATGTACATAAATATATATAGAATAACGAGGTTTGACATTGCCTTTATCTGCATTAAGCGCAAACAGATAACACATGGATGACGAATGGATGATAACTATCGTAACGCCTATAAATAGAATAAATAAATAATATCATCTTGAAAACATGTTGTTATAATAGAACGTTGATAAAACTAAATTTTTATTGTTTTTTTTTAATTTACAACAATGCAAAACTCATCTTTTTACATTCTATTTCAAATTAAAATAAGTAATTGAAGAATAAAAATTTCTACATTTTAAATATAGAGCATGATTTTTATTCATGAAAATAACATATAATGTTGTATATACCTCTATTAACTTCGAAGTAGTTTACCAGCACGTTGATTTGCACCTGATATACGAGTTTCATTCAATGTAGCCTGAAAAGAGACAGAGTCAAGAATAGAAATATCTTAGAAATAAAAATGTAATAAATATTACCTTTTCAATAATCTTGTTCACTTGAGCATTTTGATTTGACACTTCATTACCCATATCAACAGCCATATTTCTTAAATTACCAATCATTGTACCAACTTGCTGAAGATTGTCTTCCATTTCGTCCTCTCTTGCATCATTTGTTATGCTATAAAATAAATATGATAGTTGTATTGATAAATCTTGTGAAAATCATTTGTCACAAACCGTGTTATATAACCGCTTGCTGGTCCTGTACCATTTTGATTAACAATTTGTCTTGGTCCCGAACCTAGATAAAAATAGAAACAAGAATTATTGTAAAATTTAAATCAGATGATATTGTTATAATTACTTACTATTAACTTTACCATCATCATTCGATTTCCATGTTGCATTATAAGCAGCACTTTTTTCAATATTTTTCGATCTGATACGAAACAATAGAAGAAGAAAAAAAAAATGAAAAAATTCACATCATTGATGGAAAAAAACTAAGAAATCACATACCTTTTCCAGGGCAATACACACAGACCACAACATTTCTCTAGACCTTCTAAATTTTTTTCAGCATCACGCATATCCTCGTTGATTCTGTCCATACGTTCATCAATATTATCAAGTTGCTCTATACAAGAAAAAAATATTTTCGTTTGTTTTTAACATATTTTGTATGTTTTTTTATTAAAAAGAAATTATTAGCATTTCAATGTCGAAATATACAAACTAATTATTTGATTGAAAATTGAAAACAAACAAATTAGTGAAAGTCTGCTGTAAGTTTTTTTATTCCAGCAACAGTGTTATCGATCAGGAGAGGAGGACTAGTTGTGCTTGATTTTCAGATGTTCTAGAAAAAATTTTGAAAGTCATTTTCTGTGGTGATGACATAACAGTAACGTTTACCAATTTACACATAATTTATCTTACGTTTTTCACTATATTTTAGTCCTCTCTGATCTAATAACAATCGAAACTTCTAATAAATAGTAGTTATTATAGAAAAAAAAATCACTTTTTTGTTTATAGGGTGCACACGAACACAAGATGGATGGATCCATGACCGTCTGATGAGCATATTTTCTTAAGCAATTTCAGTTTATTTCTACTTTCTAAGCTCATTCATACAAGCAGCGACAAAGTCACCTTCGTGAATTTCTTCAACTGTCTATCTATACTATAACGAAAAATGATTAGAACATATATCTATAATGTGTAAACATGGTACCTCCTTGTTCATCAAGCATCACCAATGTACGAATTCCAGCTTCTTTGCTCTAAAATGAAATAGAAATATTTAGTAGATAAATGAAAGAATTTTTATCAAATACACACTTACCTCATCACACAAAGCGATCATACGCCGAGTGCTTTCCAGCGACTAAAACAAAACAAAAAAAACCCATAACATATGAAAAAACCAAAAATTTGAAAGATTGAACTTTATTAATAAGATTTCTTTACCTTCTGAATGTCATTGTTTTTCTCTTATTGTGTTTCCACATCAAAATTTTTATACTTAATCGATAGAAATTTTCGGTATTATCTCTGTACGGTCAGTATAAGTTCAAATATGACCTCTAAATTTGATGACCATTGAGAATTTATTTTCTCTTTGGCCTAAAGGTTTTATTTTCAAACACGTCATTCCCTTTTCATTCATTTTCGTTTATAGATAAATTATCAAAAATATGCAATAAGCAAAAAAACAAGAAAATAGAAACGTTTTTCAATCTAAAATTGTCGTTTGCTAAGTATATCTACTTATTTCTATTGTTATTAGATACAGAAGGGAGGGAAGAAGAAAGAAGAAAGTAATTTTGTTTTGGAGGCATAAATCTATTAATAAAGAAAAAAATATCAATCAATTTGAAGAGTTGTTATGCGAAATCTTATTTTTCTTTATATTGTTCATTATATACAAGAGATCATATGTGAACAAACAAAAAAAGATACCAAATATTTCATTTGGTACCATTAATTCAACAACTGCCACTTTATGATTGAATATCATTGAAAATATTAATACTAAGTTTCTCAACTGATAAAGTTTTAAATATTTATTTTATTTCTTAATGATAAAGTTCTGTAGAATTGTTAATTGACTGTGTAAGTTTAAACCAAAAAATTCGAATATTATCTCTACGTGCTTAAAACAGAATCGTGAATAAATATAAGAGAGAGTCCTCTCTTTCAAACGATCGATGTTTATTAAAAAACAACAACACATGAGTCATATCACTGATTTCTCTCATGATACACCGATAGTACTATGAGAAAAGAGTACAAATAGAAACTTATTTATCTCTTTTACAGTGGTACAACTCGAAAATCAGAAGTTTTGTTGACACAGACTCATCAATGTCACGTACAAAATTAATCTCTTTAAATTTCAACGCGTCTATGTCACTTCCTCCATAATCGAATGTCAATTTATAAACATTTTCTAATAATGGCATTATAATTTTTCTCTATTCTATATAAAAAAATATCATTTTTATCCAAAAACAGAGGCTACGTGTCTATGATTTTAGAATAATCTTTAATTTATAATGAAGGCAGTAGTCTAAAATCGTCTGAACAGCAAAAATCTAAACTTATGTCTCCAATGTACCTATCAAAATCTAACGAATTCTAGATGATTTAAATGTATTATTGCTATTCATAAAACATTTTACACAAAAAGAAAGTTTTAAAATAAATCTAATTTGTCCTTTGAGAGCGCGAAGGAGTTAATAACACCGAAGAAAGAATTCTATCTGAGCAAAAAATAGCATAAACCAGATAGTGCAAGCTAAATGACATTTCAAATAAAACATGAAAAATAATAGAAGAGTTATTGAGAAAGACTAATTAATCATTATCAAATGATATTCTATGTAAAAAACTTAATTAAACGTTTACCTCATGAACACCTTGATCAATCGAAAGTAATATTTGTTCTTCTTCGGTAAGAATTCTTGGCGGTTCATTTCCTGTAGTAGTTTTGACCGTTGTCTGAGATTTGCTAATACCAAATGTACCAGGAGATGGCGGTGCCATATTTTAGTTTTTTTTTTTAGAATGAATGATGTTTAATTATAATAATAATTATTTCAAGGGAATAATTAAAATTTTTTGTTAATATATTAATTTACATGATGTTTCTTTTCTTTTTTTTTTTAAAAAACACTATTTTACGATTAAGTTTGCTGAAGTTGTTTATAATATACAGAGTAGTATCGTTCAAATAAAAAAAAAAAAGAATTTTACAATTGAAATGTAATAAAACTGAAAAAAAAAGTTTAGAGTGTTTTTCTTATCGGAAACATAACTTTGTCCACATTTTTTTTTTTGCTATAGTTTCTCTAATGTGTTCAACCAAAAAAAGGAAAAAGAGAAAAAAATAATAAAAATTGCTTTCCGAATTTCGATATATAGAAAATAAGAATAAAGAAAAAACACTACGGAAAAGAAAAGCAGATGACAATTATTTTCTCCTTATTTTTTTTCTCGTTGTTTTCGTTTTTATTATATTAATCATTAACAACAAATTTTTGATCTGAGTTTCTTCTATTTTCAACGTTATTATTGTTTCTCATAGACATTGAAATCAGAGTTAGGTCTGGTTGTTGTTGTTGTTTTTTCTCAGATTTATGGGTATAACAAAAAAAAAAAAATGAATCTAAATATTCGATAAAACTATTTTCAGTTCATTATTAGAAAATTATTTAGGAACAGAGACGCAATTCAGACACAGAATGTCAATTGTAAAAAATATTTTAAAAAACTGAAAAAAAGAAAAAGAAAATCTTATCAATGAAGTTTTTCATTGGAACTAAAATGTAAAATGTTTTCAAGCAAACATATAAATGCATACAATTCATGGAAATTGTAAAAAATTTGTTATTAACGTTTGTATCCGAAAGATATGTTTCTATTGTTTTTGTTACTTGGAACATACTGACATTATCATGATGAATAAGTATTATTATATTTTAAAATAAAGATTAGGAACTACATTGATCATAGACGCTAATATAAATTATACGAAAATGTGAAGATGAAGAAGAATAGAAATACCAAACTATGTAAACATAACAAAAATATATATAAAATCATTGAGAATGAAAAGATTGAATAAGTACACTGGAAATTCGTCATCAAATCACTAATAAAAGAGCAAATACAGGAAATTGGTAAATAGAAACGATAACTAAATATCCAATCGTTGAGATCAATATATTGTGAAAAAAAAACAGAAATAATAAATATAAAATTTAATGAAAACTATCGTACTTTAAAAAAATTTGATATTCTGAAACACTAACTAATGTGGAGATGATGTGGCATTCAAAAGATGACATCATTCTAATATTATCCTATTTATCAAGGACGAATAACGAGTAGAAAAACAATCAAAAATGTTGATG
>CAJNOQ010007742.1:0-11950 GCA_905250885.1 Didymodactylos carnosus
GCAAAGAAAGGTCGTGTAGAGCTGGGAGATGCCTCGTTTTAATCAGAAATTTATGGACTACAATTACGCCTCATTAAGAAAGCTTTTGGTTGTTGTTTAGAGTTTCTCGAAAATTGGTTTTCCAGAAGACCGGTCTCTGAAGGCCTAGCAGCATTCATGGTGATATTCGGAATCAGTATCGTCGACTACCTATAGTCCACTCGGTTTCGTTGAAAAAGCGATTTATCAGTTGGGGTACTTTCCTCGTGAGTTAGGGCTTCTCTTGTAAATTCTACAACTTTGCAAAGAAAGGTCATGTAGAGGTCATGTACTTTTTAATGTAGAAACGAAACTTTTGTTTATTCATCTAAAACATGGGTGCATAGTTGGCGTCGGACTTTTCTCATATAACAATAGCAAATGGTAAAGGATGGTACACTGAAGAAATATAGAGCACTGTTGATACTACAAGTACATATGGGAAGGAATTTTATGTAAGCTTTCCGTGGAGTAATATAATATTGAAACCACTACTTTTGGACTGCCCTAGGTAACTGTTGCCAGTACTGAATTATAACGGTTGTAGTCAATAATAATATATGAAAATCACGAAACGAATACAGAAAACTTTTGAAAATTCAGATCAATACATAGATGATTGGTTCGGCCGGGTCATTGATGAACTTGTTGTTGTAAAAATGTTTTGTATGTGTTTGTAATGCAACAACAATCATCACATTTTTTACAAATATAACAACCATGATAATTTTTTATTAAATCTGATTTTTTTTTCGACTAAATATTATGCCAATGAGCCATGTTAAAGAAAAAAAACAACCAAAACAATAACAACCACATTTGTTTAATGAGAAAAAATTTGTGCTTATATAAAAAAGTGTATCTGAATAGAAACAAAAACAAAAGAAACCGTCGGAAGCAAAAGCCAATAATCCAGAAACCATTGATAAAAAATACGTGCGTCATGAACCAAAAATAATGAACTTCGTTTGCTGCTATCTATTTCTTATTAACTACTTTAGAATCAATGAATTCCAATTGTGTTTTTAACGATTCTAAATTTGTATGAAATGTTGTTTTCAACTAAATAATAAAAATAAAAGAAAATGGTTAACTATCATTATCAATTAATCTGTATAGCAAACGTGTACCTTATTTAACAACTGCTCATTTGAATCCAATGATGCTTTCAGAGCTTGTTGTTCAGCATCATAGTGCGACAGAGCTGAACTAAATTGAAATGCTACAAAGAAAAAACTTAAAAAATGGTAGTAGAAAGAAGATATACATAACATTTTTGTTTACCTCGCTGATGTAAAGAATTAAGTACAACTAGACGTTCTTCAATTGCGGGCAAACTAGCAGCCATATTTTCCCAACGTGACATCATATCAAATAACTCTGTAGCCTAAAAGATTAATTATTTTATTCTATTTTATATAGTCTGAGTAAAATAATACTATTACAACTACTTACTTTACTTTGTCTATCTTGGTCATCAACTAAAGCCTTTTTTTCATTAATAGCATTTAGACGTGTTAAAACATTTGATAATTTCATTTCAATATGGTCAAGATTTTGTTGTTCAAGTACATTAAAACGATTTGATAGATGTTCAAGGCAAGCCTAAAAATAATAATGCCATTGTTTATTTCTATACCTCGTTAAAATTCATGAATCAAATGTGAACGTTTAAAATAGAAAATACTAGTAGACACTACCACTATTGTTAAAGAATATATGGAATAACAGCTGTTTTACTGCAATACAAACCAAAGAATAGAAGGTCCATGGCAAGTCCAGCGGACTTGGACTTGAGACCCGGATCTGAAAAGTGAACTTATGATCTAGACTTGACTTGAATCTAGGATTCTAACTGAATTTTTAATTTGGCAGAAAACTAGATAAACGAGCTATTAGCCACCAGTCAGACTAGTTGACTTCTTTGCGTACAGTTGTCCGTCAGGCTGAACTCAGTTGAACTTTTCACAGAAACCAAATGTAACGTTTCTATTCTTGAATGAAGTATTTTTTTACTTTTTCTTTGTTGCCGAGCTTGAACACCCGACGGTAATAGATCATAGCGCTAAATATAAAAATATTAGCAATTTGAACCACTCACAGAAGCTGTCAGGATGGGGACATGAAGTCCAGGTCCAGGTTAGATCACAGGTTATCCCTTTCCAGCCGGCTGTTTCGAAAACACAGCAAAAAGTGTTGCCAAATGGTAACATCAGGCTGGAAAGGATTAAAAGCCCATATTTCAGATTCAAGTCGTAAGGTCTAGGTCTAAATTGTACAGGTCCAAGTCCGCACACAACGCAAAGTTGATCAGCTTTGCGAATTAGAGCGCACACCATCAAAAATAGGTTTTCCTGGTTTTTGTTAAAATTTTTACCTTTACTGTCACAGGTTCAGGTGTCCTGTCTCTGATACAAATAGATAATTCCTTTCTAGTCGCAAACACATTTCCATTTCAGCAAATTATGTATTGTGTACTTTCCTTCTCTTCAATTTCAAAAAAGACTTTTCTAGTCAGAAAATACTATTCAAAAGCAATAACTGTTTTTCTCATAACATAAAATGTATATTTACAAGTAATGATTTTGAATCTGAAGCACCTGGAAGTGAGTTCTAAAAATAATAGATTATGGCCATATTAATATAAAGTGTTAATAATACTGTCTCCTACCAATGGTTGTTCATTTATCCCAATCAAACTTTCTAATTTCGATACTTTTTGTTCTATTTCGGAAAACTATAAGAAATAAATCTGCGTTTAGTTATTTAACAAATAAATCTAATTTTAACATACTCTTAATGTTGTGTTTGAGATTGATGATGTTGGTGTAATATACAATTTAAATGCTTCTGATCCACTTTTATTATCGTCATTTGTTGTTGGTGTTGATACTTTCCCTTGTTTATTTGCATTTGTTGATGTGGATTGACGAGCTACTATTTTGCTTATTAGTGAACTAAAGAAAAAATTTAGCTAATTGCCTATTTATTCATTTTGTTTTCTACCTTGTATCAGTTCCTCCATCTCCTGACGATGCATTATTTCCAGAAATTAAATATTTTGCACCATAGACTTTTGATGTTTGTTCTTGTAATTGTTGAACATGGTTAACGACAGCCTTAAGATTTTCATTTTCTTCTTTAGTTAAACCTTTCCCATCTTTTGATGTCTAAACAAAATAAATCAGAAAAATTTACTTTTAACTAACACCTTTTCTTTTTCGTTAATATACCTGACCCAATTCAGCTTCTAATACGGACAATTCACTCATTATTCGTTTATAACGTTCTATAGGTGTTTCTGACTCGTGTTCACTATACTACAAGGCAAAAATAATTTTGACATGATTGATCAACATACAATTACAACATCATTTGTGTCATACGTACGTTTTGGTAAACACCGTGTTGAACATATCCTCGTGCTTTTACTGAATTATCGGAAAAATCTATAAGTCATTAAAACAAATTCTTGAAAAATATTGTTTACATGTTTCTAAACTCGACGATGTCTTCCATCGTCATATAATCGCTAGGTTTCGTTAACAATGTAAGAAGAAGCAGATCGCTTGTCTTTCTCACACTCACATTCATTATTAAGAAGAAAAAAAATATAGCAGGACAAAGGCTTGCTATTTTTACACAAACATACCAACGGCGTTTCCATTTAAATATTTTCCATTGAATGTATCATGAATTTCTTTTGTACTGATATCAAATTGTGATACAGCATCCGTATTGTCATGACCAACTTCGTGATATTGATCTGGCAGCGGATAATCAGGTGTTTCAAAACAATCTGGTTGATCATTAGCCTAAAAAAACAAATACATAGATTAAACCACTTGAAAACAAGACGAAAAAAACTAGCAACATACAATGCCAGGTAAATTAACGTAATCAAGCTTTTTCATCATCTTCAAAACACGTCTGTCTTAATCTGAAAACAGAAAAAAAAACCTTAGAAACAGAAAACTCATCTTCGTTATTGATAATATGTGGAAAAAAAGAAAGAAAAAAGTAGGTGAATGGACGGGTTTATTCATTCATTGACAATGGCACAAAACAAAACTAGTCTATATAGTAGAAAAAACAATGATTGAGAAAAACTGATTTGAAAATAAAACATATATGATTCGATGATGAGAAATATTTAAAGAATACGATACACAAACACACAGTATCACGGATAATATACTTCATAACGAAGCATATTCATCTAATTACACATGTTCTTAGTCAATAATGATACAGCAGTTATTTTCCTACTTATAAACCATATATAACAAATATGTATCACGTAAAATTTTCTTTAATGTGAAAGTATTCAATAAAAATAGAATCATTTGTGAACAAAGAATATACCAGCGTTGATTGAAGAAAAATACGAATATTTGAATAGATATAAGAATTATTTCTATTGAAAATAAAATAAATTGTAGCCTCATAGGTTCACCAAATAGAAAATAGAATTTTTTATGCCATATATTGCCTGGTTCACTAACATTCGTTCCTTTTTTACATTGATATAATACTCGTCGATGTTTAACAATCGAATATTGTTCATAGTTTGATTGTTGATCATCCCATACTTGTGGTATTGTGGTTCCGGTAGATGTTGTTAATCTATTCCATTGTCCTAAATGTTTTGCATTACGATGTAATGTAGTTAAAAATTGTACCGGTAAATAATGACTAGATTTTAATACAAATAAACTTAAATAAATGATAAAGACAAATTGAGATAACATTAGAAAATCAAAACGAATATATTTTCGAGTACTAAATAAAATGGGAATTATTGTTATTGAATATGTGTTAAGAAATGTTGAATATAATATCGATTTTAATCGATTATTAAATTCACAACGTAAACGTTCGGTTTCATCACGTAACTGATAAACATTGGATGTACACCAATGATCAGGCGTGGACAACGAAAAACTATGCCTAAAATAGAAAAAGAAATAGTTTTATAAAATGTATTTTCTAACGAAAATTTCAGCTGTTTCTCATCATTGAAAGCTGAATAGGCCATCCCTCCCAATATACACAATAGTCTTAGTTTCATAGTGTAAGTGGTCTATCTCTTCAGGTCTCCATACTTACGTTGCACTTACTCGTTTAATTCGTTTACCGACGTGGTATGATATGATAAGATCGATAAAACGAGAGGATATATAAATACAAACAATTGCTTCAATGAATAATAATAATATGAATGGACAAGAGCTATGAGATAGATACATGTTACTAGAGGAAATGAGAGACAAAACGGTGTTTCATAACCGGTTAACGAGTAGAAATAAATAGAAAATCGAGATTGTAAAAATTGTTTTTGCTGTTGAAGAATTTTCATTTCTAATTTGTGTAAAAATGAATGAGATAAGAGGATAATTAATATTCCGAGTAATCGATAATCAATTATTTGCCAATGAATAATACGATAAGATGAAGAGTAGCCACCCGGAGAGGCTGATATTGTTGATGATGATAGCCAAAATGTAGACTTATAAATTAGTAGATATTGTAAAAATAAGGCAATCAAATTGTAGCATGTCAAGTAAGATTCAAATTTGAAATCTGTGTCAGTTTGTGCATATGGAACATATGGGTGTTGCAGAGAGGAACAGGACGAATGAGCGTCTGAAGAAAAGGTCATTAGCCGTGGAGGAAGATCACTAGTGAAACGTTGGTCTCGGGGTAATGAATTTGTTTTCGATGCTTGAACTGTCGAGGGAGCAGTAGATGAATGCCGCTGCATTGATTTTTCGATTAAGTACGTATTTTTTCAATAATGTGACGCTTAAAGAAAAATAGATAAAAAGAGTTGAAATGCTATTACTAAAAAGCAAAGGGTAACTAAATTTGTTCAAAAAATACTCATAGTTTCGTGTCATTTTCTTGCCGCTCAAGTATAATACACAACAAAGAGATTCATAATAGTCTTAATAAAGATGCTAGGCGCTGCCATTTCTATGGGTTTTTGAAATAACACTAGTACAAGCTGATGATCACAGATTCTAGAGGGAAAAAATTATACCTCCGCAATAGCAAGAAAAACACAATTTTCAGCATCTTCATACGCTAAACAATTTGAGTTAAAAAGTGAGTGCACGAGACAAATCATAACTAATCTAAGTACAGTTATCCGTTTCTTGCACACCAATCCTTTTCTCAACTCCTCATCTTTTCCCACATTATGAGCAAAGACAGCTCCTAATGTATATTGTACAGCTTAATTTCAAATCATACACGAAATAATTTGCTTTTCTTATAGGCTACAAAACAGACTATATTTCAAGATTTACAGATCGTTTTTCAAATAATCCGGCAAGAACATTATGTCTGAAAACGACTACGTCCGACATCTAACTGAGTATTATTTTCTCTTTTAAAGTACGTTGTACGTTTTAATTTAGATAAACGTACTACGGTTATGTAAAACAAAAATATTCCCATTTTTTGATGCAACTGTCTGTCTAAAATTTCGAAAAGAAATTGTAACACAGAGACGTGTACAGAGATTTTCAAAGTGTAGTAGATTTTTTTTTAAAAAAGTATAGGTTATCTTAACCCGTACATCCTAAATCGGATCACAGTTCTTATTATTCGACGAAAATAAGCGAATAAGACAGTTACTTGCAGATGTCGCTTGTGCAGGATTTTAGAGTGAAATTATCATTTATTTTCCAATTTGATTTATTATGTAAAGTTTTTGAACGGCTTATCTAGCTTTCTGTAAGTATTCAAGGGCGTGTGATAATCCAAAATTTGTCAGACAGCCTTTTAAGAGAAGCTCTGCCACAGCACCGGCCAAGCTGTCTGGAGGAAAATTTTATTAATTTATTGTTATTTATGTCTATAAATATTTTTAAAATTGCATTTTTCTCAGTACTTTTTAAATACAGGCCATGCATATGGCGGTCCCAAATTAAACCTTACTTCAAATTACTCTTTTATCTTTATCAGTTCATATTCGTAGAGAAAAAAAGTTTTAATTTTGTAAAAATGGCTGGAAAATGAGTATTATGTATGAAAAAAGACATTTTTCTCCTATTTTTCACAAATCAACCTTTTTAATTTTGCGCTTAAAACCGAGTATGAGTCAATGCCTAGTTACTCATGTCAAAACTTTATATAAATTCTTTTCTTCTAACCGTCTAAAAATCATATATGAATCCACTCGCGGTGCCTTTCACGAGCTTGTCTAACTTTATTTTTAAAAAAATCTATTTTAAACGGTTAGGAGAAAAGAATTTATATAAAGTTTTGATATGAGTAACTAACATTGACGCATGCGCAGTTTTTAAGCGCAAAACTAAAAAGGTTGATTTGTGAAAAATAGGAGAAAAATGTCTTTTTTCATACATAATACTCATTTTCCAGCCATTTTTACAAAATTAAAACTTTTTTTCTCTACGAATATGAACTGATAAAGATAAAAAAGCATGCCACTAGATGTAACTTTCAATGCTCTATTCAACCATATGTAAATTAGTGCATTTGGCCAATGGATGAAAACTGAGGTAAGAACCAGTAGAAGACGGGCCTTAAATACAGTGCTTGTCGTAAAACATAAAAAACCATCTCAGAGAGCTCGCCGACGTCTCATCTTGTAGAAAAATGTTTGCTCTACATCTGTGATGACTCAAAAATAGTTTTTGAGATTTGTATCAAAATTTGGAAAACTAAGAAAATGATGAAATCTAGGCTTGTCTCCAATATTTGATTTACCGCACATCACCCGAGTGTTTTAAAATTTTCTATTACATATAAATCGATGTAGAATTGCCTACTCTAAAAAATGAAGTAAGCTTTAGTTTGGGACCGCCATATGCTAGGTTAAACATATTATTTTCTAAATATATGATCTTAAAGAGTAAACATTTCTCTTTCAAATAGGCCATGAATGAATCATAGGAGTTTGATAGTTTTTCAGAAAATCGGAAAATACAAAAATTTGTGAAAATTCACGATTTTTGGTAACAAGAGTGCTCCTCAACACAGTATTTGGCCTCTAGTTTTTTAAAAAAGCACTTTTAGAAAGAGTTATTGCCAGGTTAGTGGTTATTTTCTATGCTCTTTCGAATGAAACAGAAATAAAACCAGATTAATAAAATTTTCCTCCGTACAGCCTCACGGTACGTAGGCTGGTTTTCTGTCGTAGACTCTCCTAAACATCAGTCTTTGATACATACCGTTTTGGATAATTCTTTAGAAAACGTTAACAGAGTTTACATTGACTTTATCCGAATCGTTAACTATTAACAGGACTAGTACAACTGGGACTCCTGATTCCGAATATCACGCTTAAAAAATTTTAAAACAATGGCGCGGTGCGCTTTAGCCGCTAAGGGAGTCATGTGCTTCATACCGAAAAAATACCGATGATTGCCGGAAGATATACCGCCATAGTAAACGAAAATACCGTGCGCTATATCGGCGGTAACCACGCGATATGTCACAGTATACCGTCGGTATAACCACCGGATTCGTCTGGTATTTTGTTATTATGAACACGTAGAGCACGAGTTCAAAACTAATTTTCAACTTTCTTTTTTATTGTTGAACACTTGTAAGCGCAGACAGGCTCCCGATTGAGAGAAATTTGACTCGAGTCGACGTTGAAACTTCGACGAGTCTATATGATCTAAAAGAAAAGTTTAATCTGAAGAAGAAATCATGTTTCTCGAATTTTTCTGTGTTTCTTTTATACCTTCATGTTTGCAAACTACAATGGAGAATGGATAAAAACGATTACCGTGCGGTATTTTCTTAGACCGCGGTCTAATAAGTTATTGTTGGTTAACCATGCGGTATACCGACGGTTTTTTTGATGAACCGCTGGTATTTTAATAAAGAGCTCGACATGGGTTAATGAAACATTTTTTTGAGCTGGAACTACCGATTGAGATAAACTAGGAGCAAACGCTGGGAACGAACCTTTTTGTATATTGAAAGTGCTTTACTAAACTTTATTCACAAGAAAAAAATTATATTTGAAACTCAGATCACAAAAAAGAAAAATAGAGAATACGCTAAAAACGCAGAATACAACAAAAATTTATAAATATTACTCAATTGTCTGAACATAATTGTGATCAGATATATCCATTACTTTACTATTTTTTTCTTTCAATTTTTGTTTGTCATGTAATTTGTTTAAAAATCTTTTGACACACAAGACCGTTTTAACTGCAATATCTATCTGTTTGTGTCTATCTCTGTCGGGTGACGATGTTTGTTGTTGTTGTTGTTGTTTAATTAATTGTGTTGAAAAACTTGTGAGTGCTGCGTAGGGAGCAGCAGCAGCTGTTGTTGTAGTCGTCATAGGAAATAATGTTGATACTGAATTTAGATGATTGATATATTGTTCTTCAATGATTAACTTTTGACTTTTAACAAGAGCACGCATACCATTTGAGATAATTTTATTGACATTTTCAATTAAAACAAATCGTTTACAAAATGATTTGACTAGTTCTAGTGAATAATTAATATGACAATCATCCAAATATAATTTCGTGGCATACTAAAACAAGAATAATAAACATAAGGTAATGATTTTTTCAATAAGTCGCTATTTAATTCATAACATTGTGAAGTAATACAAAGTATGACTTATTACTACCTCCTATCCAAGAGCCTTTGACTTTCGAGTGTGACTTTTTTGTCGATCAACAGTGTTTTACTTACAAAATAATGTGATGCACGATCCGTTGGTACACTATGTATGTCACAAACAATCATTGCTATATAACCCGAAATGCCACAAATTAAATCGAATGGATATGATGTTGTCCACAAAAATGAAATATAATCTGGTATTTGAATAATATTTTCATCTTTAACAAATTTCAAACACAAATACATTACTGCTGAGGCTAATAATGATGCATTAAAACAACTTGACCATGCTTGAACACATGCAATATGAAGAAATAAATTGCCCAAATTACGAATCTTAAAAAAAAACATTTCAATCTTTTCAAAAAGTTCAAATATTATATATATTCTTACTTCCGGTATATTGATTGTATACTGATTACTATTTAATTCCAAATAAATTTCCATTAATTCGTATGGTATGGCAATTTGTAGTGAAAAATTTAAATCGCGAAATACGTTGCGAACAGTTGGAGCAATATCTTGTTTTGTACCAAATGCATTTGCTGTATAACGTGCATATTCTTCAAGCTGTAAAAAAAAAAGGAAAAAATAAGATAATTATTGTTAACATAAAGGAAAAGATTATTGTTCATACGTACTCTGACATGAATACGATTGTGAAATTTAGCCGATAATATAAAATAGGCCAATGCTCGTAATTGATAATCTCGATCATAAAATCCACGTAGAGTATCTTTTGAATCCATTAAACGAATAGCATGTTGAGCAACTTCATCTTTCATTTGATTTTTACGCTAGAAAAAACAAATATTACTTTCAGTGAGAGAAACTTCGGATGAAAAAAAATTTAAAATAACGTCGTCCATCTGTTCTCACTGTGGTAAAAATTTTTACGTTTCTCCTTCTACCTGAATTCCAATTAGCCAATTGACCACTGAAGATCTCCAACTTAATAAACCTCCACGTGATGCTATTTCTGCTTGTAACCAACGACCATTATATTCCAGAACTATTGTACTTTTCGCTTCTTGTAACTAAAAAGATATGAAAATACTTTTTAAGATTTTTTTTATTTGTATAAAAACTTACCAAAATTGTATTGGCATGATCAAACAAATATTTATCATTGCTAGTTCTCAATATACGTTGAACATAATGTCGACTAAGATCAAATGGATTAATTATTGTCTCTTTTAAAACTAAAAGAAATAATTATTCAAAATCAAATGACTATTGTAGAAAATTATTTTGTTTAAAGAACTTACAATAAAGTACATATAAATTGGATTTTAAAATACGTTCGGTTGATGGCAGAATCTGACGAGAAAAATTAAAATTAATATTAAGATAGTTTGTTTAATTCAGAAAAGAAAAAATATTTACCCCTTCTGCTACAGTCAACGGTACTAAAGCATCCATAATATGAAAAAGAAATTAATCAAAAAAAATATTCTTGCATCTGAATAATACTGTACAAAACGAATTGTAACTAAAGTTTATGGTATCGAATGTTTATACATACATAGTGTCATATTCTACGCTTTTCTTTTCGCCAGAAAATCGATGAAAAGACATGTTCTACCACCGTCATTTAGTGTCTATTACTGCTATAGTCCTATCATATTCTTAAACGACTAACAAAAAATTCTCTTCTCTTCTGGCTTTGTTTTCCTTCAGAAAAGCATGTGAACGCTTGTAAATAAAATAAAATATTTGACTAACTTTTCTTTTGTTTTCAATAATTTAGACATAAGTCATCGACGACAGGTTTAAAGTACACGTAACTGTCTAAGTGTTACTGACATAAGCAGTATAGAATAGATCAATAAGACAAAGTCATCTTTTTGTTTCAATGTAAGGAGCTTAAGAAATGTAGTAAAAATGAAACATGGTAATTTACAAATTATCGATGTTTCATTATACATACATTATAAAGCTCTTATATTACATGAATGTCCATTTTTTTGTATCAGTTTGAAAAGAAATTAACCACTTATATACAAATTGTGCTCTTCTTCACATCCCATGTACTAAAAATCGCATAAAAATCGGCAATTAATCGTGAAAAATCATACGATTAATCGTGCGCTTAATCTTGATTAATTGCCGATTTTTTGGTGATCTTTAGGCGATTTTAGCGATTAATCGCAATTAATTGACGATTTTTTTCTTGGTACTAGGTTCGAACCCATCTTAG
This sequence comes from Didymodactylos carnosus, assembly GCA_905250885.1. Classification (NCBI taxonomy): domain Eukaryota; kingdom Metazoa; phylum Rotifera; class Eurotatoria; order Philodinida; family Philodinidae; genus Didymodactylos; species Didymodactylos carnosus. The sequence goes on from CAJNOQ010007742.1 coordinate 11,849, forward strand.
GAAATACATATTTTTTTCTGTTTTTTCATTGTTTATTACGTATAATGACATGTGCGTCACACAGCAATGGTCTTAGCACCAGCTGGCGTCGGAGTCTTGCCG
>CAJNOQ010007743.1:0-11949 GCA_905250885.1 Didymodactylos carnosus
ATCTCATTGTACTACATTACCGAATCTCGACTCTTCCTCTTACATCAATACCGATTAAAGACCAAGAACATGGTGACACCCATATCTCGGTAATCAGAAAGTATTAACCCAAACCCAATACAGATATAGATTCGTCGCGAGAAGCTCTACAAAACCTGATATATAGCTTTCTGCTTCAACATAATTTTGAAAACCGGCAGGGTCCTTTCATGAGATATAAGCGTTTCACTTCTTTCCCGTAAAATGATAACTCCTGATCCAAGAGCGATGAAAATTTTTTCTTTTTACTAAAATGTAGTCCTCATTCTCCTCCATCCACGATATGAATTTAGAGTGGAAGCTCTTAATGGTTAGTGAAATGCAGCTATTTTACAATAGAAGTCTCTGGAAATGAGGTTCTGAGATATGAGATTCTTTTCAAGAAAAATTCATAATTCATTTTAGGAACATCAGTTCAATTTCACACTCACAGCAAATACTCTTTGACGACTGTAGACTATTTAGTCAAAGTATGAAGGTTAACTATCGTGTTAAAACTTTTGTCAGAACGATTATATACTCACCTCTGATCGTCGCCATTTCATTAATTTTGCACCCTTTTCACTTCCCTTATATTTTCAAGCAAAACTAATAACATATTTGAGATCAGTAAAGAAAACTGAGTCGAATAGCATACTTAACATTTGGTTTTCGAACAAAAACATTCACTGAAAATTTTCTCTCTAGATTAATGGTGTGTAATCTTTCTGACAAAAGTTTCACCTACGTTTTTCGGAACCATACGTTTCTATGATTATTTTTTCATAATTATGATGCATGCATTCATAATATTGAATGCAGATTCTATAGTAGAAAGACCGATCCTTAGTTCCTGACCCTCGCTCTGCTACATATGTTTCAATTGTGAGTTCTCGTTCTCAATGAATTTCCAGAATCACACAATAGTTAACCTTCATACTTTGACTAAATAGTCTACAATCGTCAAAGAGTATTTGCTGTGAGTGTGAAATTGAACTGATGTTCCTAAAATGAATTATGAATTTTTCTTCAAAAGGATCTCATATCTCAGAACCTCATTTCCAGAGACTTCTATCGTAAAATAGCTGCATTTCACTAACCATTAAGAGCTTCCACTCTAAATTCATATCGTGGTTCTTGAGTTACAGGGGCTCGCTACTTTTGGAGAGTACTGTATATGTATTATAAAAAGATAATTATCGTATTGTTTTAAATCAAATGAAAATAGTTGATTTTTAAGTAAAAATTTGATTATCTTTTGATCTTTATTATTTTGAATATAGATTAAAAATAATTTAATATCTTTATATATGACAACAGACGATTCATTTATTTGTTCAAGTAATACTTTTTTCGATTCACTATATTTCTCATTCTCACAATTATTAAATAAAATAAGTATCGTATCAGATTCTCTCACCAAATCGCACATTATTCTTCAATTTTTGCAGTTTGATAAAAAAACGAAAAAAATTATTGTGTATTTGACTATTTGATTATTGTTTTTTAATTATTAATTAATTTTTCGTGCTACACATAATTATATTGACTATATTTGATAAACAGATTTCGATCATATGCCCTCCTTTTATTGTTTTCTCATATGTTACTTTACAATAATAGTTTACCTGTTTGAATAAAAAAATTACTATTCACTTATTTTAAGCGTTTGCACAAAACGTTTTATAAAAGCAAGACGTGTGGCGTTTTTCATGCGGTTATTAATTACAATCAGCCATCCTAAGATTTGTTTTTCTCCTGATTCTGGTCTAAGAATGTAATTAGCTAACAGGGCTCCGTATGGTCCGGTCTGGTCTCAATTTTTGGTATCGGACCATTTGTCACCTGGATCGCTTCGGACCATTTTTGATAAAAAAATTTGGTACCAGAACCAATCCGGACCTTAAATTTTTTGGACCACGTTAGACCATGAAAATTATTTTCCTCCTTTGATGGTCCATTTCTATTGTGTAACGCAAAACTGTTTAATTTTAATTTTTATCAAACCTGAAAACAAACTGTTTTTTAATTAAATGTTCAACAAAGTGTATCTAGTCATTAAACAAAAAAGCAAATAGATCTCTAAAAAAAATTCCAACCAGGAGTGGTTCGGACCAATAGTTTTCGTATCGGGACGAGTTCGAATCATTAAACTTTTAAAAGCTGAATCTAAGTCGAATTAGATGGATTACGGTCAGTGCTTTATCTAGGTTTCGTTTTCCGAGCGGGCGGTTGAAATTTTCGGAGGGACAGTTGTCTAAAAAAATTTTTGCTACACGAAATCAACGGTTTATTTTTGGATGAGCGAATCGTCTACGCGTTCATCATAAATGTTTTCATAATTCTTTATAATTAACAGGGCTGTTGCGCACAGATACGATTCAAAAGGAATGATACTTCATCTGAACCCAAACTCTCAGATCTTATAGGATAAAATGAACGAAAGATTGAAAAAAAAACACCTATATTCCAATCGGAATCTGACCAAAAGCGATTTTCAAGTTGGAGAGGTTTCCTCGTTAGTAAATTTCCTTCCATTTAGCAGTTAGTTTTCTCAACGCTGTTGTCAGAAAAAATGATTGACAAAAGCAAGTCAAGGCTTCACGCCCACCCGAACTAGATAAATCACTAATTACGGTACGGTCCGACTTGGTCCTGGACCGAACCATACGGAGCTCTGTTAGCTAACTCTAAATGCGCGCGTCCTCTCGACGTTTTTCTTCGATGCATTTCTTTTAGTATACAATTTACTGGACGTTTTTTTCGCGTCTTATTTCGTGAATCTTATAGCCAGTGTATCAACGATCCCGACCTGACTTCTCTTGGTGACTCACGTCGTAACGATATTAAGAAAGTTAACCTGAGTACCCAATAAAAGGTTGAACAGTCTATTGAAGATTATCAGAAGAAAAATTCGTGTAAAGAGAGATTTTCGATGAATCTTCAAACATGAGATTTTACTCTGATCTACTTGCTCCAGAGTTTCATGCATTTAGCCTGCAAATGTTTTTAAATAGAACAAAACAATAAAAGCAACACTTCCGAAGAATAACAGAAGTAGCAAATGTACGAAACACAGACAACACCAACATGGACAGGTTACATAGTTTTTGCACCACATTGTCATACAGGCATTATCAAAACATGCACACGTTGTTTTGGCTTTAACCTGCAATAGTCAAACAAGTAAAAGTCAATTTCACAATTATGAACATAGTTTAGCTTTGATAACACAAAAAACTACTATTTAGTAGTATAGAGTAAAATTTAAGTAAGACTTCAGTCATAAGTAATTAGAAGGTTATCAACACTACTTCACTTAAGTGTTCTAGATTTGCTCGCTCTATTTTGTAAAGTTTACTAGTTTTGGTAGTTGTATGAACAGCACTTTGTGAAAGAAATTATTCGTCATACCGTACTTTATCGTTGGAACTTTCTCCCTCTCTTTCTCTCTCCATTTTCTTATTTTTGCTCTCTACTCATCATTCTACTGTAACAAGATATAAATGTTAAGCGTGTTCAGTTGTAGTATATTGTAGAAATGTACAAAAGATCCACTCTAATTGGTAACACCCCTTACACACTTACGTGATCAAATGATGTGGGGATCCAATATTTGTTTGTAAATTCAAATTCTTTTAATCGTATAACTTTACTTGTTTCGACTTCAACGAGGTCACCTTTCTTTGGATAAGAAGAATCATGAGCACGAGTTGATTGCGTGAGGCCACTTTTCGTTGAATAAGGAGGATCGTGAGCACGATTTGGATGTTGCTCCCGATAGGGATGAAAATACTCCTTTTTATTAAATGAAAAGTCAAATGAGGAAAATCGTTTAATTGCGATTTACTGAGTTTGTATATACAATAATAGGGATGTTACATTACATAGTTTAAAATAATCTAGACTACAGACCAGTTCTTATATAGAACAGTTTACACTTACATTTGGTAAATTAATTCTTTGATCGGGCGGATCATAAACTTCCTCCTCATGGATCATTTTATATTAGCAGCGAATTTTGTGACTGAATGTGCATTTATTTTTTGTCACATTTACAAAAAGAATACACATATAAGTTAATTCCATTAAAATTTATTTTTGGAAATGACGAATGACTTTTAACAGAACGAACTGTCATCGTGTGTTCTCTTACTAGTGGCGCAACCAGAATTTTGTTAGTGTGGATGTTGCCCCAAATTTTTGGTGTAACATTTAAAAAGTGGTAGACATTTAATGTCTAATACTGCAGAACAATGTGAATTATAAAACTTATAGTCGGTGAGATGAGCCCACCCAGAGCTGGAACCGGTCCGGCCAGACCGATATCGAGCCGGTATAGAGCGGTATTTGACCGGTTGAAAGTTTTGAAAAATCTGCTCCTTTTACCATGTTTTTCATCAAAAAACTAAAATTTCACATCTTTTTCAGTCAGAATAAATAGGACGATGTTCAAGACAGATATTATATTCATTACTTGTTTTAAGATTGAATGTTATACACTCGTTATTATGATGGTTCTCTCACATGTGCTCGCAAACTGTTTCATTTCTCGGAGGAAGTCTTTCTGAAATCGGTTTTCAAAAAACTTTGTCAGTTTTTCACCGGTATTTTACCGGTTTTCGCTGGTTTTTTACCGATATGAAGTATAATTCCAACCGGCCAATTTACTGACCGGGCCGATCCGGTTACACTTTCAGACTGGATCGGTTTACCGTTTCTCAACTGGTTCTAGCTCTGAGCCCACCCCAGCCTACTCGGTGGCTACGCCACTACTCATAAGCTTCGATTCTCAAAAATAGCTAAACATCAGTAAAGACTCTATCAGTTATGGAGCCGTCACGATTTTATCAAATGCGATGACAATTAACATTCTGCTATGATAACTTTTGTCAGACCGTATAGTGGCTCTCCCTATTGAATTCAATTTCTAGTGTTAAATTCTAAAGAATTCTGATTATATTTAACTAAACGGTGACGTCTGCGACTGAGCTCTCGCCTCTTCAATATAACATAACTGCATCAACGTTTATTCTCGTTTCGTTGTCTCTTTATTGGCTGCTGCTTGGAGCAGCTACCGGCCATTTTTCCATGTTTTGCCGGTACAAGACACTCTGCGCACAAAATTGATAATTTTAAATTGTTATACATGAACAATACGATTTATTCAAGCATAGAAATTAAAATTAAGCTCTTTACTATTTCGCTTCTTTGTGTCCCACTACGGTTTAAACGTAATAGTTTTTCTTAATATTCTTGTTATTTTTTTTAAATATTTTAGATGATAATTACATACAGTGAGCAACAACTTGCATCATCAGGTACTGTCTGTTTGTATAAAACTGCTTGCTGTAGTTTAAGTCTACTTTCGTATAGATCTTCTACTAAAGACCTAACTGCCATTTGAAAAAAAACATTTCGTTCATTATGCTTAGATTGTAAACCCTTGAAGGTTTTTCTTTTATATTTCTATGTTTTTATTCGTGTTTGTATTTAGTGCATGGTGAATATCGATTATTTGTGATATGGCAGTGAAACAGAGCGACAGTACAACAAAATTATGTGATAATGAAGTAAACCTTACGACAACATGTAGTTCAGATATCGCAAGTGTAAGTCCTTCGTGTGATAAAATTCTATGAATTCAGTTGTGAAGAAGATAAGTTAAGTTTATTTACAAAAAGTGGGAGAACAGCAAAGTTTTATGACCTAGAACGCGATGATTTCCTCCAAATGTATAAGATAATAACAGTAAACGTCTGGGAACAAGCTAAAACTAAATAAAAGACAACTATTCTATAAAACAAAAAAATAAACAAACTAAGGATGCTGAAATATGGCTAACGGTATAAAAATAAAAATTTGAAAGTACTTTTTTGAAAGACTAAAAAAATGTAGAAGAAGAAATAATCGAGTTTTCTAACCAGTGACTGTAGACAAAAAAAGGTGTAGCTCAATATGCTTTCTCTGGGTAATAAAGAAAGCATATAATTGATTTTTCTACCATAAAAGGTAGTTGTTCGGTAAAAGATGTGAATGAAAATTTTCCCTCCTTTTAATTCTTTATTGGCGCCTGTGAATATACATTTCACACATTGGGTTTAGTAATCCATAATTGGGTAGCATCTGACTAATGCTTTCTTTTTCTGCAGTTTTCCCTAAGATTTATTGGTTTTAGGGACTTTTTCCTAAACCATTTTGTTTTCTTTATTTCTAGTCAACAACTTGTAGTCCGGGAGAGATTGTATCCGGCACAGTTTCTTCCACTCAAACAAATGTGCCATCTACAGTATCCGCTCCTGCTGCACCCGCCAATGGTATAACAAGTAAAACTTCGAGTCGATCAAGTTTAAGTGATAGTCCAGATATCTGCCGTATTTGCCATTGTGAAGGAATAGAAGAGCCACTTATATCTCCATGTTATTGTATCGGAACTATGCAATATCTTCATCAATCATGTTTACAGGTAAGGAAGCTTTTCAAAGTAGATTCCGGTCAGTAGGACTTTATTCAATAAATGTTTGTTCTATGTATTTGTATGGAAGAAAAAATTAAAGGCTGAAAAAGAGAAGCGTTTTTAACGAATCACTGAAGAGGCACGAATAGTTTTCTAACTGGTGGCCAGTTACCACGTACAGTTATGACATTTAAGAATGTTCATATTTTTGTTACAACTTTCAATTTTTTTCGTTTCAACAGATAGATAGAGCAAACATTTGTCTACAAAATGAGATGTTTCGCAAGTCTTTACGATTCTTAATAACCGCTTTATAACAATTTTTCTGGACGCCCTAATACTAGTTATATAACTGGCGCATGCCTACGCTTGTCTGTTATTCGTTCATTACATATGATTACTTTCGGAATAACTTTTGATCGGAAGGTACAGTTTTGACCATTCGATAGACAAGGCTTCATAGTTCTTTTTCTAGGAAGCTAAGTTTGAAAATCGTTTTTCAAAGTAAAAAGTCTTCGAAAAATCGAGTAATATTGCAATAACTTACAGTACGAATATTTTGGCGTTTTTTTTCATAAGTAGACAGCCTGCCTCTTTGAAATGGAAGTCAATCAGGACCTTCATTTACAGTTGTTCAGATATGGCATTGGAATTTCTAGAAGCAGCAGTAGTCTTCACTGCTGTACGGCAATCTCAAAACACAGAACATTTATTGGGCATACCGAGTGTGAAAGGTGATATTTGGTTCTCAAAAAAATTAACACTATAATGAAAACTGACGAAAAGAATTGGTTTTTGCCTATTTTATCGAAACTTAATAATCTTGTCTCATTCCAATTCTGATGCATATGAAATGAATATTCTAAACTCTCTACTCATGAGAAAACATCCAAAATATTCGTACTGTAAGTTATTGCAACATGACTCGATTTTTCGAAGATTTTTTACTTTGAAAAACGATTTTTAAGCTTAGCTTTCTAGAAAAAGAACTATGAAGACTCGTCCATCGAATGGCCAAAACTATATATTTTGATCAAAAATTACTCAAAAAACAACTACGTCTATTATATTTTAAGTGGACAATAGTTTATGTTCATTTCTTTACAAATAGTTTTTATTTATTGTGTAATTGAATATTTCATTTGGACTGTTGCATATCATTATCCATCCATAAAGTCCAAACATATGTTGACTAATTGTATGAATATGTAATCATCTCCTCAAGGCATCATTACTATGCAATTTTTTTTTTGCGATAACATTCGAACTGAATAGTTTGAGGCCACAAAAATATCGTTAATTGTATGACACAATTTTATACTCTTTTAACTTTTAGTGATTAATTATCTTTGAAAAAACTGAACATAAGTGTTAAGAAAACAATGATGTTAATATAAGACAGTAGTCATTTGACAAAGCGTAATAAAGAAACAACAACCAGCTGTTCATCTATTCTGATCTCTCGAAATTATACAGAGTTAAAATGTCTCATGTAAAAATATACCATGCTAATAGTTTACATATCAAACAAATTGACTTACTTTTGCAGCTTTAATTATTTGATGTCTTTTAATAAATATACTGGACGTTTGTATTTTAGCGTTGGATTAAAAGTGCCGGAGTTAAATCCTGTGAATTATGTAAATTTGAATTTATAATGCATGCTGAAATCAAACCATTTAAACAGGTTATTATCTAATGGAATTGTTTATTAAACGGTAATTTACTTATTTTTTTTTTTGCTGTTTAGTGGCAAAAACTAGACATAAATGTTATTGAACGTCGTAAAATAATGTGTTCTGTTGCATTTAATTTACTTGCTGTTACATGTGTTCTATGGTCATTATACGTTTTAATTGAAAAGACAAGAGAAGAAGTCAAATTAGGAAAATTAGGTTAGTATACCTAAGACTTTATTATTCTCACTTATCCTATTTCAATATACAGAATAGACAAATGTTAATTTTTTATTATCAGCTACACAGTCAACACAAATTTAAAGCTGAACTGTATTCTTCCTGTTAAACGTAATGTTTAATCTATTTTTTAGAATGGCCATTTTGGACTAAATTGATTGTAGTAGCAATTGGATTTACCGGTGGTTTAGTAAGTTTGACAAAATGATAAGAAAAGATATATATAAATTTGTTACTTAATTTATTTTCAGGTATTTTTATATGTACAATGTAAAATGTATTTACAAGTAAGAGAATTTTTGTTATTTTTTATTTTTACTATAAAACGAAGATAAATTGAATTATTTTCTCTCTTTCTCTCTCTGTTAAGCTTTGTATTCGTTGGCGTCAATTTAATCAACGTATAATAATTCATTCGATAAGTGAACGTCGAAATTTAACAAAAATGTCTAATTCAACACCTGGTCATATAATAGATTCTTATTCTTCCAGAAATCAAAATCAAAATAATGATTGTATAATAACAGTTCTAGATGCAAATGATTTACCACCAATAACATCTTCTACAGCCATTATAGATAATGACTCTTCATCGACATTTCATTCCGTATCACTACCTGATGATCAACAACAACAACAACAACAACGGCATCATACAGTCACAGCAAGGCATAATAGACGATATCGTCCGATATTTTTTCGACATTTATTTAGAAGGAATGAACAACCTTCAATAATAATAACGACCAGATCATCAATCGATACACATGAACAAAATCCGTTAACATGAAATTATTTTTCAGAAAAACAAATGACTATATATGGATGAAGATATACATAGTGGTGATATTAGTAAAAATTTTTGCTTAGATAATATTTTATATATTTTCAGCAATATTTAATATTTACATCTTTTTCTTTTCTCCCTCCCCTCATTGTGTATCTTCTTTTCTCTATTCATAGTGTCTTCCAAATTCTTTCATGTTTGAGCAGTACTTCAAAGTTTCTATTCATAGAATCTTTCTTTCTATTATTTAATTTCTAAAATTTTCTAAACTATGCACAAGGAGATTAAACAAATAGATTTTCTAGACAACATCAAAAAATGCTAACGGAAAACAACACAATTTTTAATGAAAACTTCTGAGATTATAAAATCTGTAATTGACAAACTATTGTGTAGCAAAGTCATTCTTTTACATCATGAGAAAAAAGATGTAAAAAACCGGTGTCTAATCTAAAATGTTACATTTTTTCTAATCTTATTAGAAGTTTACTGTTTATCCATCTTAAGTTTTTTTTTTGGATATCATGAGACAGGGAGCTTCTGTACACGAATATATTTTTTGTCTAATGACAACAATTTTTTTTGTATTTAAATGTTTTATTTCACAGAATTAATATTATGGATTTGTTATAGCAGAAAAACTACATGAGACATTCAAATCATTTTCATTTTTTTACTTTCAAAAAATTGTAACAGTTTAAAAAAATTGCAATTATTTTGCTTATTCTCATTCTCATCTGTATAACTCGTTGAACTCTTTTTGTTTTCTTTTATTGTTCTTCATCCGATATACCGTTTGCTTTTAATGATGCTGTATGTGGTGTGAATCTCTCCATCTTTTAACGAAATCGTTTTTTTTATTTCCTACGAATCTTTGAATCTCAAGATATGTCGTCGAAGGAAGAAAAATAATCAGACACCACAGTGTAAATAAATAATAATGTTTATTTTTTGTTCTCTCTTTGTTCTATTATTATATCAATTGACAGTAAGAGACTTTTTCTGTGTCGCCTTCCTTTCTAGTCAAGTATTATCGATGCTATACACGAAAACTGCTCTTCACCATTCATTGAGATTTTTATGTGTTTTCTTTTTTGATAAATCTCGTACCTAACAGACTATATTATTTCCTCTCTCTTTCTCTCTATGTTAAAATAAGTGCTTGTATATATAAATTTCTTTCTCATAGTAGTAAAGAATAATCAATATATTAATATTAATTTTGATGTCAACATTTTTACAGTTTTTTCTTATCTTTGGTCAAAAGGCTGCTGCTGAAAGAATAATAAAAATTAATCGTTGCTCACTTTTACATGATGGAATATTAAAAACAATTTAAATGAAGCCGAATAATAGTAAATATTCTAGTGAATGTACTTGAAACTAAGTACTTGAAAAAAGTGGTTGGTGATGAAGTTACTCTCTGATGATTTTCTACAAGTAATTTTACTTATAGGTACTTTGAATTTACTTTTCCAGTACTTGGCTGATCCAGTGCAAATAAATTTAGTTGAAAAACTTCAGCGAAGTACTCGTTCCATTTATCTTTACATCTTTATTTTGTATTTTGTACGTATTCCGAAGTTATACTCTACTTTTCTAGAGCAGACGCATGCATGGCGACCAAACTATTCTCTAAGTTTACACCGATTGATATTGTGACGTTTATATACGAGTGGTCAATGCAAAGCATAAGAGTCCAAGTACTTGACTGAAGCAAATCAAGTAACGATACTTGACGAGTGCTTAGAGAAGAACTTGAGAAGTAACAACACTTGTCAAGTTCTTATTCAACTGTTTAGTAAGTGAGGAAGCTTGTCAAGTACTTGGCAAGTAATCAGGTATTAGCATCGCTTAAGTACATTCACTAGCGTAATCTTCTAGAAATATGCTAAATATGGAACAATCGACAATTCTATCTAAAGCGTTTTTGTATTTCAATTGTTAGCATCGATTCGTTGTCTGTTAAAAACAAATATTTTGTTGCAATACTGATATTTGTAACATAAAACATTATTTTCATATTTCTGCAAGCTTGTAAACTATCAGGATATTAAAATATGGTCGATGAAGAAAATATAAATAACAGAAGCGGCGGAATGATTCTGAAACTATGACTGCTAAAGGACAAGAACGCAAAGAAAAAATAAGTTTCTGCTAGAAGAAACGAAAATTTTCAAAATCTGTGCGTGTCAAAGTATCCACGGGCTCCATGGTTCCGCCGCCTCTGATAAATAACATATACAACGTATAGCGCTCCAACAATCATTTAGTGTATGTGTCATTCACTGATCTTCTTATCAGTATTCAGCTGATTACGGATGCAACAGGATCAACTCGAAATCTAACAGATATGTGTTTTAATTTCTGCAAAAAGGAGAATGTAAGAAAATTCCGCGAACTGACTGATTCTTTTTGCCCCATAGTACTCTATATAAAGCCGTTCTAAATCATGCTGGATAATAGCTATACCGACCTAACGAATGACGTCGGAATAACGACTGACCGACTGGAATCCGTTTCGAAACGCTTCCTGACGAGGGAACCTATTTAACTGTCAAATCGTTTTTTCAGTGAGACCTAGTGGATTATAGGTTATCGACTATGCTGATTCCAAATATGACCATGGCGGCTGCCCATAAGCCTCCGGAGATCCGATTTTTAGTAAATTAATTTTTCAGAAACTCTGAAAAACAACCAAAACCTTTCCTAATGAGACATAATTGTAGCCCACACATTTCTAATTAAAATAAGACATCTCCCAGCTCTAC
>CAJNOQ010007744.1:0-11949 GCA_905250885.1 Didymodactylos carnosus
AGAATCTTTATTTTTGTTCTCCATTTTTTAGACGCTGAATTTTCCATTGAAGAGAACTGCTAGAAAACCGTCCAGAACTCAGAAAGTAAAAGTTCTAGAAGGCTCAAAACTTGGATTTATAGGTTTTCACACCTGCTGAACAAGACAGGACTAGTTAGAAGAAAATCTGAGACATCGACTGAGCATGGTCTTATGGTAATCTGTCGTTTTTCTCGTGCAATAGCTTCTATGGAGAAATTCTGTTAAAATTTTACAATGTTATAGTCATGCACTTACAACATCAAGCGCATGGCTAATTTTTATGATTTCACTAGAGATCACGCGTGGAAATAATTACAAGCACATGAAAAGCGTTAAATTCACGCATGATCAATACACAGACGCAACTTTTACTCTTGGTGATGCAAGAAAAACGCAACGGAAAAATTCTCGAGAGCATTTTGCGCACGGTCAAGTGAGAATTTTTTTCTGGATATGTATTTTTTTGATCACCAACTTTATTCATTGCGAAATGACCACCAAAAAAATACACTTTTGATTACCAAATTAATTAAAGAAAAATAAAGTAAAAAATCTCCCATTTTGCAAGCCAATTAATTAAGAGAAATATAGATTTTTTTCCTTCTTAGTAACGGAGCGCAGAACAATTAAGTAAGTCTTAAAAAAGAAAAGAAAAGCGTTGACAGAATATAATTTCAAGCGTCCTTTCTTCAGCAACTTCAAAAATATACTTATACGTCTGGTATCATGACTAAAATGCGGTTAGTGGAATGTTGTTTTCTTACTCACTCTCAGTATCCACCTGCCGCTATCTCCCACCTACGCCCTTATGGGCAAGGTATGTCACAGAAGAGCTGCACTACACATTGAACAGAAAAGAAGAACAACTGCATATGTTTCTCACTGTTGATTACATTACTTAGAAGGAAAAAAATCTATAATTAACTGGCAAGATTTGTTTATTTAGTTTTTGTTAATTAATTTGGTGATCAAAAGTTCTATTTTTTGGTGATCATTTCGATAGAATAAAATTTGGTGATTAAAACACATTTTTCTCTTCTCGTATTTATCCATATTCCACGATATTCATATGTGGCCACATGTCGTTTTACAATATTAATAGTAGACAATACACGGTGTATTGTCTATTAAAATTTCCTCATTGGTAAGCTTGTCATAAAATGGCGTAGGACTCTAACGATGAATTTAAGAAAAAAGAACGTTGTCCTGACAATATTAGATACTTCTTCATAAGTATACTTAGTCATATAAACATTTTTTATGTCTAAAATTCAATCATGTCGTTAAGTCGGGAGATCTAAGTAACAGTTCATATTAACTGATTGAAATCATAAACTCAAATCAAGTGTCTGTTACATGTCAGTTAATAAAACTGCGTAACAATTTGTTTCAATCATTGCTTTGATGCTTAGTAATGTAATCATCATTTGTCTTTTCACCAGCGTGTATATAGTTATTCAACAGATATATTCTTCTGATTTCGTCTATCGTTACGTAAATGATAGTTCTCATCGCGTAATGTCTACTATAGGTTCATAAAAGAATAAGCAATAAATTAGTATAGACAAAATATGTTTTATCTATAAATAGAACTTCTACCAGATATATGTATGTGTGGGTTCAGATATATAGATATATCTATCTATCTATCTATCTATCTATCTATATATCTGTATATCTACACTGACCAAAAAGGAGAGAGAGAGGTTAATATTATTATAAATATCTACGGTTTATTTATTATATATTCATAGCAACACTAAATCCTTGATAGTTATTTTATAATCTTCCATTTAGAGAACGAGTTGATGTTAAACTTAAGCAGCTTAACAACAAACTTCTTTTACTACTGCACACACAACGCACCATATTATTCAATGAGCTACCGCACCAGATGACAAATGCCCATCTAACAGATAAACAAAATAATTTGGCTAAAAATCTTCTTGCACAGTTTTTTTGTAAATGAATTTGACGAAATTTTCTACTTTAGTAGTATCTTTAAGCATCACATGACATTGTATTAATATCAAATATCTCTTGTTCAAGTCCATCAAAGTACTGAGATACTTTAATATATACATTTGCCGCTGTGATTAACTAGTACACTGATGTTTTCTTTTCGCCAGCATCATCTGACTCAACTGCGATTTGTTCTAATGAATAGAAAGATTTTGTAGATTTTATCTTTTTCCATCCTTTATCATGTCCGATTTTCAGCTATTTTTGCGATTTAACCAATAAAAATGGAATAAATATAATTTTGGTAATCATCAGTCGAACTATGTAAATTTTTTATGATCTATAACATATTTAACTTTTCATCTTTGAACTGCCTCATGGATAAATCTAGAGTTCATTTTTACAAGTTTTTCAATCTTCACCTGGAATGTTGAATATTCTCGTACATCAGCAAACAGAAATTCATTCAAAATATAGTGAAGTATCGATCAGTTTAATAATCTCATACTTTTTTTTCAAAATAAAATATTTTGTCTATGTACACTTGATTAATGTCAAAAATCACGTATTAACTTACTCTTAATATAGCCAATACAATTCTTGCATCTCCGGCTTGAACAGCTATTGTACTAATAGTTGTTGTCGATGATGTAGATGAACTATTAAAATCTGCATCTGATACATCTACTTGTAACTGTGATAAACCATCCGTATTAAAAATATGTGTCGTTGATCTTGTATGCGGTTGTTGATCACTTTTGTCCATATCTATTCTTAATTTTTCAATAGTTTTAAAATCAAATATTTTGTTAACGTTCAAATTTTGACAATTAATTTAGTTTATTTTATTTTCCAAATTGTTACGAAAACCGTTCTTTTGATACCCAACCTACAAGGCGACAGCACCTTTTTTTTTTTTATTTCTGGAAAACAGATATTACTATTTCTCTTTTTCACTCTATAACGTCCTTTTTTCTGTCGACAATTTCTCTCTTTCTGTAACATAAAATATCGGATACCGCATTATTTCCTTGTACACACACATTTGTTTATTAATGATAAATGGATTTTTCGTGCTTGTATATCACTCAAGAAAAAAGAAAAAACGACAAAAGCTCGTCTTGGTTATTACTATAGAGTATCAACATTTTTAGAAAAAGGAAAAGAACTTTTTTCTTCTTCTCCTCTGTAAGGTGGCTACGGTTTTAGATAATCTCTATGTAAGAAAGAACGTTTTTTTTTTCTTGTCCTGTTCAATGATTTTGTTGTTGTAGTACAATTTCATCGCGATAATTTTCTCTCAAGAATCTTACACCATATCATGTACACACATCACTATGAGATTTTTTTTCTTCTCTTTTTTTTCTTCTGTATTCAACCTTAAGAACTATCCTATATCCACATATTTAGTTATAAAAAGAGTTAATCTACATTTGTTTCCGGAAGTTCATGCTGATACCAATGTCAATGCGTTCGTTATCGAAGCCATTCAGGGTTAAACATTATTGTCGAGAGACTAAAAGAAATGTATAATCGTGCTATTTGAAAAAAGACAATTGACATATATTACATGACAATGTATTATTCTTCAATAATAATTTAAAATATTATGACATTTTTTTCACTTCTTTCACTCTAAAATCTTCTTTTTTTATCAGTACGACGTTGCGAAGGTTAAATAAATTGATATTTATAAAATATAATAGAATTAAAATTATTTATATTCGAATTGTAGCAGCATTTTTAAATTGTTCTCATGCAATGACACCCAACCATCATAGTATATGGTACCATTTAAAGTTTTTTGTGTACTTTTCTTTTTTTTGCTATTTATATTGTTTTTTAATTCTTCTAAGAGTACGTATAAAATTAATATGATTATTTCAGTAGAAAAAGTTCAATTCAAAAATTTATTGATTATTTTTTTCTTTTGTTTCTGTAGGCTCAACTACTTCGTAATTATAATCTTAATAAAATAAAAACATGTTGTTGATTGATAGTTTTCTTAAAATAGTTGGTAAGCTTTATTAGATTAAATAGGATAGGTCAACAAAAGAAAAGAGAACAAATAAATAAGTAAGAATAGGGAAAAAAGAGAAAAAGGTTAAACTTATGACATCATTCTGTCTGTTCATTCGTATAAGAATTGCTAATAGTTATATAGAATCCATAAATGATCTACGTGGGATGCTAAATTGTTTTTCAATTATTGTAGTATTTGTGACAGATAAGAATATGACCCGTTTCTCTTTTACTGTCTAAGATTCTAATCGACGGTGATTGAAAATAAAAAATGAATCAATTTATTCTCATGTCAAAAAGAAATGCTATGGTGGTGTATACTTCAAAGGAAAATTTATGAAGAATAAATTATTATTAGATTGATTGATGATATTTGAAGGTTAAATGTAAAAAATAGCTCTTCTACTAATTGTTTTATTAAAATAAGTTTAGGTTCTTTTGTTACTCTTCTGCTTGAATTTTACTTTTTTTTCATTCCTCATCTATGATAACTACAATGCGTTCCAAAATACAATAGTCTCGAATATTTTTCGAATAAATTTTCACAGAAATGAGATAGAGACCTGTGGTTTTCAGTTTTGAAAACTAGACACCTGACCACATATTTCTGTAAGCAAAAGCGAATTTCAGAAAAGCTTCTGAAGTGGGTTTTTCAGAGGATGTTTGGAAAAATAGCTTGGGTGTTCCGAATTTCACTTTTGCTTACAGAAATATATGGCCAGGTGTCTAGTTTTCAAAACTGAAAACCGCAGGTCTCTATCTCATTTCTGTGAAAAGTTATTCGAAAAATATTCGAGACCATTGTATTTTGGAACGCATAGTAGTACGAAGTTCTCATTATGAGAATGTTATCATATTGCATGACAAAAAGATAGTTTATATAATTAGCAGTGTAGTTTAATTTATACAGATTTTTACCCTCCTACAAGGACTAAACTTTTACATCTCGTTTTCGTATGAATTAAATGAATCAATTATTGATGGTTCTAACTGTTAATGCTGCCACTATTAATAATAAACGTCTTTTCGAATATACAATAGCTGCAAACAGTAATTCTTATCTACGCATATTAATAGAACAGGAAACTTTTGAAAGATGACATGTGCTATGGAAATTGTAGCACGTCCTTGCCCTTGCTTCTGTAGTGAGCAGTTTGTTTGTTTTCATTTCCATGGACAATACTTATTCAGCACTTCTTTCTACCCTGATTAACCAGAAGAAGGAAAAAAAATTATTATACCAACAGAAAAATAAACATACCATTAGAAATTATTAGTACATAAAAAGCGAAATTATTTATCAGATTGGCAGATCTAAATAAAGAGCCGTATAAAATATAACAAAAGAGAGGATTATTAAAATAAAGTGAAAATATGATTACATCTCTGTAATGTATTGAATTGAAATAAATGTTACCGTATACTTAGATCATTGTTGAGTGAGAATTCCGTCAGAGGTATGTGCCATATGTTAATATCTAACGCTAGTTCACAAAAAGTACTCTTCACTCAGAAGCATAAAAACGGGCGAAAGTCATTTTTTACAAAAACGTCCTGAACAAAGGATTATGGAATTGGTTAGATGGTTATTTCACACGTTCCGATCTGCAAAAGATATAGATTTATATGAGGAACAAGGAGGAGCACTATGAGCCGTTTCACCCGATGTGAGTACGAACTGTACTCCTCTAGTATAGATACGATGCGTCTGACCATGGTTCGATTACTGTCCGTACTTCTCTAGAAAGAGACGGGTAAAGAATGACAGTGTGTCTTAGAATGCCTGTGAAGTACGGCTCGTACCATCTGCATTCTTATCAAAAATTCAATTTTGGTACGGAAGTCGAAGCAAAATATCGATTGAGTGTTAAAATACTCGTTCGGTTTGTGTTTTTAAGCTCTTGGAAGAAACAAAAATAATTTATAGCCTGATCGATGCATACATTATAGGAAAATATGTACACTATAACTTATTTTTGTTTAAAGAGTGTTGTTTGGAAACCAGCTTCCGATATCACTGTCTGATACACTCCATAACGAGGTCCTAGCTTAATACTGACCCAAAAAAGTGCACTAAATCATAGTAATTTGTAAGTTTATGTTCCACGTAAAGAGATAGTTTGCACGGAACGATTAAGTTCGAATATGTTTGTTTGGTTTTTTGTAAAAAGTAAGGTAGTACTTAAAGCCGTTAATAAATTAAAATTTACATTCGCTTTTTTTTAATTACCGTCGTTGCTGGCAGTATTCATAAAATGAACGAAACCATAGAGTAAACATCGATCTCACATGTCAATAATAATTATGTGTATATAATAAACAATCCGCAGAAAAATATTTTAATTCTAAATGAAATTTCAAAAAACTTTCATTTAGCAACAATTTTTTTCTCACCTATTGTAAAAAAGTTCATGACTTGAATGTCGAATTGTTATGTCAGTGTGTAGTCAAGTTCATTGTAAATAGAAGAAAAGTATAATTAATATTATTTAATACGTGCAGAGTTTTGGATGACTCGATCCAGAACATTCTCAATCATTATCTTCTAATATTCATTCACTTTTATACGTTGACAGTACTATATTATATTATTGCACTGTTTTTTTCCATTCGAAAAATAAAACCAGCGTACGTATACATATTTAAACATTTTGTAGTCATATAATGATAACAAAAAAAAAAAAGAAGAGGAAACGATCAGATATAGAAAATAGCGCTTTTAAGAGTAAAAAAATCTAAACAATAATAAAGCAAACTATATAGCACAATTGATAATCTTAGTAAAAATAACACCATAGATTAATTACATCTTATTCGACAACATGCTGTTGTTGAGATCCAAATAAAATGTTTAATTTTCTCTTTGATATACGCCAATAAAAATTAAACATATTTGAATTAAATAAACCAATAAATAATAACAAAACAAAGTAAATAAATAAGCATAAATAAAATCGATGATTCGATAAAAATGTTCGAATTATGGATGTTTGATTTGATCTAAAAACAAATAGAGATAGTCAAATTTTTAATAAAAAAAACAAGACAAATGATGCATAGTAAATAATTAATGCTTAAAAGGTTTTTAAACAGATGAACACACATTCTTTAAGAGCAAATGCATACGCTACAATACTCATACATCATAGACGTTATTATACAATTCATCAACTATTAGTTTTAATTTTTGAATATTTTTTTAGTTTTAATTTTTTGAATAATTTTATTTTTCTATATATTTCAGTTACCTTATTGAATCGTTTGGTTCGGAATAAACTAAAATATATTTGACTCGTGCCAAATCATTATTTGTCACAACCACATATTGTTCAGGCACAGCACCAGCTTGAGAATCTTTGGCTTGCCTTCGCGATACTGGTCCATCTTGAAAAAAAATATATATTTATTGAAATGAAAATATATATGTGTATTATCAACAAAAAAACGTTTTCAGTACATACTCTCTGTGGCACATTTGACATATGCTGGATCATCAATAATTTCACATAATAGTAAACAACTAAGACGTTTTCCAAATAGACTATTTGCCCATACGGATGAAAATGGACTATAATGAAGGGATACAGAAGGTTCAAATGAAAAATATGTACCACATCCAAATAGTGATAACTAAACGATAGAACATAACAGTAATATTCAAGTAAAGAAAAACAAGAGATATTACTTACGCTCTACACATACCTTATTTAAATGTCCGAGAAAACCAGTATGTAAAATTGAATGTAAATTATCCAATCGTGTACCATGATAAGCATATGTTATATTATACTTATTGTTCTCAGTTAATTGTTCAAATCGTTCTTGTCGATATTTACTATAAACAACTTCGAATACATAATCAGGTGATTGAATAGGTAATTGATGTTTAACAAATGATAATGCCTAAAAAATACATAAAATACACTGTATTAATAGCAGACATAGTAGACAAATAATATCGTTGAATTACCACTTCAACTGGTACAGTATTGAGTTTAAATGTTTCTTTTGTTAATAACCAATTGAATAGTTGAACTTGTACATCGTCTAATTGTTCATTAACACTAATGAATGTCGTTACTGGTGGAAGACGAAATATTTTTAACTAAAATGATAAACAAATTCATTCGAAAGATCATTGTTATTTCAACCTTTACAAAGCTTTGTTTCTACAAGAAATTTTTTTTTAATATTCTTTCTTTTTATTTGACAGATGTTCAGTCCAAAAATAAAAGTTTAATTATTTCTCAAAAAACAAAAAAAATATTTACTTCTTATTAACTTACCAGTTTTTCAGTATCAAAACCGTTTAAAAAATTTGGTATTGGTTTAAATACTGTTTCACGCTTATAACTTTCATATGCTGTTCGTAATAACGTAAGTTGAAGATCAAATGCGTATAACTCTGAATTGGTCAAATTATTAAACTTATTAGCAAATAAAACTCGTTCATTCTTTTTAATAACTTCTTTTTGTTGTTCTTTTGATTGTTGTTGATGCTGTTGTTCGTGAAGAACATCGGCTTCCACTTGTCGTTGATGCATGCATACGAAGAGAATTCAGAATAAAGCAAATAAGAACAAAAATCTAAAAATCGAAGATAAATATTGCGACACATTAACATAGATAGCAACATGTTTGTCAAAATCGATTACCATTAGTACATGCAAAAAAATATCACTGTACAAAATCAGTCAAAGTTGTCAAATAGTGATTTCATTTGCAAGTGTATACATATGAGCAACAAGCATGTTTACTAAATAAAGACAATTGAATTTTGTTTTTTCCTTTACATGTTTCTCTCTACTTTAATTCGTCGGAAAAGCAAATCATTTCACTACCATTAAGAATAATTCCTCTCGATCGTTTTCCTAACAACCGTGTTTCATCCTTTTTCAATTTTCAGTCATTCTCCTGATGTTAACTTAACAATTCGAATAAAATAGATGATTTTACAACAAAACATTTTTCAAATCAAAAAGATATTTAAGAAAATAAATAATGCCAAATAAGCACAAATTTTTTCTTAAACTGTCCCTCCATAAAACTATTAAAAAAAAGGAGCTTGAAATTGGCACTGTATCCTACATTGTTGTCACTTGTAAAGTAACGATACCAAATTAATGAGCTCCACTGTAATATTAACTGATTCTACTGGAAATCAAATGGAAACTAACGTTTTTAAATTATAGAATTTTGGTAGCAGTTCGTCGAGTCAACACTGGCGTGAGTTGGCTTTTGGACAGATAAAAATTTTCCTCAGATTTCTTTGTGAGAATAATTGCATATACAATGCTTTTATAATAAAATACAACATTTTTTTCTCTTTTGATTTAGGAAGTTCTCTTCTGTCTAGCAGAAAGGTTTGAAACTTAGCAATCCCGTTTAATTCACAATAACGACTCCTTTTTAAAGACAAACGAACTTGATTTTTATTTTATAACTGTATAAAGTTGTCTATAAATGAAAGGTAAAAAACCAAATAAAGAACAAAGAGTTTTTTTTTGAAAGAAAACCAACAAAAAAAGTTCGCGAATAAGTGACACAATAAAGAAGGACGTGGATAAATTCTTGTTTTGTTTCTTATTAAACATAAACAGAATTTTACTTGTTTCATTCCTTGGAAGATGAACAGTGAGTTTTGGTTTGAAATAAAAATCAAAAAAGGAATAAAACATAGAGTAAATGAGTAATAATAACCGTAGGTAGTAGATACATTCTGTGTATACAGTAAGTGCAAAAACGAACGAACAATAACGAAAAGAAAAAAGAAAAACATGTGAGGGGATGAAGAAAAGAACAAACAATATTTAATAATAATAATAATAATAATAATAATAATAATAAAAGAGATAAACACTTACACATACACACGAAAAAATTGTCTCTCTATGTCATATGCACATTCTTCTTTCGTTTCTTAACGAAAAAGACAAATGGTTTATTAGTCACTAGTTAATTGTTCTTCACATATGTTATGGTTTATTATCATCATTGGACTTTCCATCTTTATCACCATGGGATTGGTGTAATGCTTGTCTCGTATGATGAGTTAACAATGGCAGTTGTAGGTTATGGATGAGGTTTAGCATAGTTGGAGTAATGTAGTTGTGGTGGTTGCTGATTATACATTTGATGATGATCAAATTGAAGTGACGATGCTGATTTTTGATTATTTCCACTACCATCGCCAATAAATGGCTGAATATTTGGTGCTGTAGGTAATATTGGACGTGACCGAGCTACATTGTTGTTATTGTTTCCTTGAGGTTGTGGGAATGAAATATAATTTTTGTTATTCGGACCAATATTAGAAGATTGTTGTTGATGAGTACCACCATAAGAACGATTAATATTACCAATTGAACCTATAATAAAGAAAAACTTTGGTGGATTGAAAATAATGAGGGTGCTATTCTTTAAAACAAACCTGGTAGCCCTTGCTGATGCTGCTGTTGACGATTCCCGTTACCACCATATTGAAATTGAGATTGAAATGGATAGCTAAGATTTGGCTGTTGTTGTTGATACTTTGGAGGATTTTGAGATTGTGCCAGAGAGGGTTGATTCGGTGTTGGCATTGGTAGAAAATTTTGTGTTTGTAATGATGCAGATCGAGAGGGAGGCGGCGGTTGTAAGGGTATCATGGAAGGAGGACCATAGTCATTACGGTCATTTGATGGTGCATGAAACCTTATTTGACTATAGGATTCTCTTTGACTATAAGCCTAGAATGAAAGACAGTAGGTAAATCATAGCTAACTTAGAAAAGACCGCTATCTATTTAAACTCTTTATTAGCTAAGTTATACTTCATTCTTTTCAAAAGGTTCTCAGTAATATTTTAAAGAGCAGCTCATGATATACAAAGCCAAGTTTGGATAGATAACGAACGCAACTGAATAAATATACTGGATAGGATAAATGCATGGATTGTTTACGTTCTGCCTTTCTTAGAATAGCGAACAGACGCACTTTTACAATCTACCCACAAGGCTACTCCCGAATCACAAGTTTTATTGGAGCCTCATATTGCTGTCTTGAATATTTTTTAAAATAGAATAATTTTTAAGGGCATTAGAATACAGTAATATGTTTAACGTTAAAAATATTACTATATTATAATGTCGTTAAGAATTATTGTATTTTATCAATGTTCTCGTTTTGCTATGTCATGAAACTTATTTTACTAATGAGAGCAATGCAAATATCTCACAAACTTGTCTTAAAAGTTCCAAACAGAACTTACATTCGCTGAAGGATTTTGATTATAAATTGGTTGATAAGAAGATGGTCCCGTAGCTGTAGATGTATCTGGAGTATTATATGCATTTGTTGGTGGTGGTTGATGAGAAGCAGATGAGTAATATGGATTTGTTGGCTGTGGTTGTATATTTCGATTTGACATCATTTGACGATTCATCATCTGCGTTGGCGGAGCCTGTATCACCGTACCATCTAATACAAATAATGAACTATTATTGAAGGAATTCATTGGCGGCGGATGTGGTGGCATTGAATTATTCGGTGCTGCTACAAAAACATACTGTTTAAAAATGGTAAAATAGCTAAGAAATTTTCCTTACCTGATATTGGCGATTGCTGTGAATGCGGATGATGATACATAGAGTTCGGATTTGGCACTGATGACATATAAATCGCCTGGTTACAAAATGGATAGTTTTGTGGATACTAAAAATGCAAATAGGTTGATTATAACACTGCAGCATTAAAATAATTGAAAAATGTGAGTAAAGGAAAATAGAAAAGTATAGTAATATTGCGAAAGATCGTCGGTTCTTTTTAGTAGTAACAGTTAATATACAACCAAGGGGATAACAGCATGCAAATGTAGAACGGATCTTGAATTTATTGGGTTCCTAACATAAGTTTTCCATGCATACAAGGTAATGAAATAGTTCGATAGTAGAACCATCAATCCAAA
>CAJNOQ010007745.1:0-11948 GCA_905250885.1 Didymodactylos carnosus
TGTAAGATCGATTTTTTGAAAAACACTGATATCTCAGTAACGGCTTGTGGTCAGAGAACTCTGAATATATATTCTAAAAGGTCTTGATATCAGCTATAATATATACTAGAAAAAGTTCCGTAAAAATAGAATTTTAGATACGACAGCCATCTTGAATTTTTATTGGTTAGCGTACGAAACGAACAAAATAGTACGTAGAAACGAGCGCTCTATAAATAAATTAGCAAGATCGGGGCTGAACACTTCAGTATAGTAAGAAAAACATTCTGAATCGAACCGTCGATTCATATTTTCCGCTGTTGTAAGGGCTGCAACATAGTTGTCGGTCGGGAGTGGTAGGACGATAAGTCGTTCACTTTTTTCTTTGCAGTTCTATATTTCAATATATAAGAGGAAATAAAAGAGTGATTATCGTTCTAGTGATAGCCTCGGCGTAATAATTTCGGTATCGCTGGCGGCTTGTGAATGTAGCGAGTACTGTTTCTGTTCAGTACGGTGGATATAGACGGATTTCACGGGCACAAGCACAACCATATTGGTCCTACCGCACTAGTATTACAGGATAGTACGAGCGTCAGTTCCTCTAGTGAACACATTCAACACAAGCCCAAGCGTGATGTTATCATCACATGCGATATGGATTGCCTTATCGGTAATACCGTCATTAACTGGAGTTCTAGGCTCTCTTTTAATGCTTTTTTGTTAGCTTTCATAATCAAATTATGCTTGTTAAAATTAACGTCGGTGAAATATAACAAAAAAAACATTTACTGTTTTGTTGCAATTTGAATTTTAAACCGTGTTTGACTCTTATTTATTCAACAGATACACATCGAGATTCAATTCGAGAGCTTGATGCTTCAGAATCGCTGCGACTAGATTCACAACTAGCTGATATAGTTTTAAAGATAAAGATAAACTAGTTGCAGCGCCCAATTTAGCGGTGTTGCAGCTAGTATTAACGATTAATTGCAGCGGGCACTAAATTGGGCGTTGCAGCTAGCTACTCAAACTAGTGTGAATAATGCATCCATTATCCACTGTCCAACTAGTTGCAGCGCCCAATTTAACGGTCGCTTCAACTAGGGCTTTTTCCGTAATACAACGGTTTTGTAACCAATCGATAGACCGCATCGGGATATATATGCGAAAAGACTGTCACCGTTCTTAAACAAGATTTGTCGGCAAAATGCACACTGTGGGGTGATATCAGCGCATTTCATGCACTCGAGAAAAAAGCTTCGCTCGGATACACGCAAGCCGAGTAAATTTGCGGAGAATTTTGAGAGTGAGTTCAAAAAATAGTTTCATATAAAAGACATTTGCTTCAGCTAAAATTTCTTTTTTTGAGGTTCTTACCGGGTATGTCAGTATTTTTGGTTAAATCTTTTTAGCGACTACGTCCAGTAAAACCCTATTGATAAACCCCGCTACAGAATACGAAATTATTCAATAATAATTCCAATCCTGTTTTTCTTAGTGACTATGAATTAGGTATTAGTTTTGGTTGTACTGATAGAAAAAGCGAAAAGAATACATTATTAGCTATTCGCGGAAGAACCGGTGTCGTGTTGGCGGAAGAGTCGGTTCACGGAACAGACATTCGCGGAAGAGTCGTTGATTCGTATTCTCTTTTAATTTCTTAGATATAGTCGGTATACACGAATATATCGAAAAATATTTTTTTCTTTCTTTCTCGTAAAAATAAGAGAACGCGGTCGTATATACAATACACCTAATCTTTCAGAAAGAGGCTGGCTATGGAAGCACTAAACAATAATATCGTGTTTGAACATCGGCAAAAGCTTGTTTTAATGGCATGAAATAGTACTCCACTGCAATTAACGATTCACTGACTCTTCCGCACGCTTTTCTAAATAGAAGTTAAGAAAACTAACAAAACAACGGGTATTACTGAACGTACTCGTTAACAAATTTTAAAATAGCTTCAACTTAAAATACTGATATACCAGATACATACCTGAAAAGCTTACGCAAATTCACACTATGGGATGCAAGTATCTTTTATATACGCATCGTCTTTATCCGTTAATTTCGAAAACAAATGTATCAACGCATCAAACACGTTACGGATGTTCGAAAGTGTACACGAATACTGGTTACCTTCAAAAATCTTTCAAATCTGTTAGGCGACAGGCCGCTCCATGCTACGAGATATGAGATATTATCCATGTTTCCACCACGTTTCCTCCACGAATGACCTAGCAAACTATGAAACAGGCTTACTTTCCTGCATGTGCTGCACATCATTTCTGCCACTGATTCTGTCTGAGGGTGCATTTAGAAAAAGACTTCAAAAGGGTTGTTTTCGCGTTTCGCCAAGAAAATGCAATGTTTGTATAGAAAAAAGCAAGAAGCTATTACTTCATTCTGCACTGTTGCAGTTTGAACTACTCCAGTTTGCTCTTTCATCACATGCCGAGAGAATTTTTCTCAGTGAAAACAGAACTTTCATCACATAAGGAAAGTTCATGGTACATGCGAAAACCGCAAAAATATGAGAACATCACTACAATGCGCTAATACACCGTTTTCTAGTATTATTTCACGTTTAGAATATCAAAGCTACAACAAATGTTTGATCAATCTGATGTTCGGCGGTCTGTCTATAACGAACCAATTGCTATACATTTCTACTGTGCCGAGTTGTCAATCCAATAAACTTCGTCCTAATAAGGATATATATTTTTATTTCTTTTCATCTTGCAAATGATATAGTGTTCTTTCTGCTGTAACTAACTATTTCTGTTCTTTAAGAACACGAAGTAGATCGTCCACCTCAATGATTTGAGGTGGACGATCTACTTTGTGTTATATAGAAAAGACATTCGTGTATACTCTCTAGATTGTATTATTAATCATCTACACGCGTGATTTTTCGAGCAAAACCTGCGAGAAAGAAAAAACATGTTTAAACATTTCAAGCATTTTAAACATTTTTCAAAATCACACAGTCATGTATACCGACTCTATCTGACAAAATAAAAGAGAATAGAATAATATTACTAAACAAACAGCCCTCAAAAATAAATAGTGCCGTTTTTCACCTTATTTCTCAATGTTTATTTGACAAAATTTAAGTTAATTTTCTTTTAGATTGAATATATACGGTACGTATAGAAAACGAAGAAAAAGTCAAGTTTAGTATATTCAAGACTGGTTTTAATCAAGTATTGTAGTAATGAGTGATCTGTACGCACTTTGTGAGTAGTAGCAAATGTATCATCGACAGATAAGAAAAGATAACATGTTAAGTTAGAGCTCTCGACCTTTAGTTTCAGACGAGCCTTCAGAGCCTTTTCAAGATAGTCAACCATTTCTTTTTCAATTTTTTTCCTTTTCACTCCTTCTCATTTTTCAATGATCGTATATTTAGTATATAACTGTACAGTCAATCACACAATTTCTTTTTTTCTTTTTTTGCCACGAGTACAGTTTTGTTTTGATGTTTTAAACGACATGAAACAGCACTCTAGTGCAATTAACGAACGGTTATTCGCACCGTCTTTATCCATTGACTTTGAAAACAAATGTACTCTAAAAAAGAAAGGTATAGTATGAAACGTTTGGGGTTGTATAGAACTTGCTCATACCAATCAGGTATGATACAGACCTGCAAAACCTCATTAAGGTTTAGTAAGCATAATATACCTCTTGAAGGTTTAGTAGTAGAAAACGTTTAGTACTATACCTCTCTCTGTGCTACTCTCATATGAGAGGACGCTTGTTTTTTCCATTTATACGCACAGTATTCAAGACAAGATAACGCTCGTTTTACACTCACTCTGTCCCCTTGACTTTAGAAACTTATGTCTGTAGATCGCATGCGAACTTCCTTTCATGGCTTTTGAATCGACGGCAAAACTCATACCTCCCTTCAGTCGGCGTTCGCTATGGGATTATATGAAGTATGTTGTAAATATTTTTCTCGTTTATTCTACGGTTCGTAATCCAATGAAAATCTGAACATTTTCTCGGCACCCTTCAAAGATCCCCAAAGATCTGAAATATTTCTGATTCAAGAAAATGCTCACGCGTTCCTTTGGTCGACGTTCGCAGCCAGGATAGCTGTGAAATGCTGTGAACTTTTCTGATTCCACGGAAAAAACGTATAATGTAATATAAAGTTAAAGAGTTGTCTGGGCACCGTCCGTAGAACTCAAGGGAGCTGGAAATATTTCTAATCAATTTGCTATAATAGACTATCTATATTCTGTAAGTTTCATTATCTGTAGATGATTTTTCTTGTGTTATCAAAATTGACTGATCTCTTTTTGCCTTCTCTCTCTCTTTTCTGTGTCGAAGTCAGCTAATTTTTTTGATAATATTTTCTTTTACTCTATTTTGACAATCTATATTCATGCGTATTTTTATTAGAAGATGATTTTTTTCTCAAACGACAAGTTTTGTGCATAAGTGGCTTTTCTTTGGCTACTTGCAATTTTTCGGTTGTTTTTATTGTCCGACAGTAGAAATAAATTAATTCATGATACATGTACAAAAAGGAACAATATGAAATTCATACATATAATCTGCACAAAACCTCTACGGAACCGTTTTTTAAACTAGGAGAAAGGTATCGTACGAAACCTTGTTCATACAAAACCCAAAAAAAAGGTTTAGAAATGGTTTCAATTCTCGAAACCCTTTGTAAGTTCCGTACGGCACCTTTTTTTTGAGAGTAACAAACGCATCAAACACGTTACGAATGTTGGAAAGTGTGCATGAATACTGGTTACATTCAGAAATCTTTCAAATCTATTATCATAATAGATTTGAAAGATTTCTGATGCATCAAGTGGCCTATCCAATAATAGTATTTATCGGATAGGCCGTTTGATGCTATGAGGAATGAGATATTATCTATGTTCCTACTACGTTTCGCCCACTAATGACCTAGCAAACTATGAAACAGGCTTAGTTTTTTGCATTACCCGTTGAAACGTTTATTTCAAATCAATTCAAACTAATTTCTTACCCTAATAAGACATGAAGAGCTATTTCATATCAATTTAAGAGGTCCAAATTAATTTACACAAATTTGGTCAGATCAAATGAACTAAAACAATTTCTAGGCTAAAATTAGCTCCAATTAAAAATATGATAATAATTGCAGCTGTTTTGAACTTCATACCTTTATTTGTTGATATTTCGACCTTTATCCGGTCATTTTCGAAAACATAAACAGAATAACTGTACAAATGATAAAGACAACCACTATCTTTCTCTATTCTTACTACGAAATACAATAGAACGAAAAAGAGAAAATTCAAGACTAGACCGATACTAGCTTTATATATGCGCATATATAAAAAAACTAAAAAACAATGACACATTCTCCATGCAGTGATGTGTATGTATTTTTTTTATTTTATTCTTTTATAACTGACTTTTTCTGGTGGTATGAGTCTTCCATCTCCAATTGTTTTCTTTTTCTCTAAACCGTCTGGAAAAACATAAAGAGGAACTGATCGATCTGTTCCATTTAGAACTGGCGCTTCCGATCTAATTAAGAGTGATTCTTTAACTAGTAATCGATATTTATGTTGTTCTGAGAGTATAATTCGAAAATCGGAATTCTTCATTACATGTCCTGTATTTTTATAGTGTTTCGCAATAGTTGATTTTGCCTGCGGTTCTGTAGCAGTGTTAGTTGCATTGACATTTGCCACCGTACTAAAAGAATCTTCTAGATCTTCCTGATCCATTTTTACAACAGTTCTCTGAATTTTGCTAGTTTGTGATCGTGTTACGGGTCCTTGTCTAGAGTTGGTCGTAGCAGATCTTTTCGATACTGTATCGGTCTAGTCTTGAATTTTCTCTTTTTCGTTCTATTGTATTTCGTAGTAAGAATAGAGAAAGATAGTAGTTGTCTTCATCACTTGTACAGTTATTCTGTTTATGTTTTTGAAAATGACCGGGTAAAGGTCGAAATATCAACAAATAAAGGTATGAAGTTCAAAACAGCTGCAATTATTATCATACTTTTGACTCGAAAGTCGTTGCCCTCGTACAGAGATTTTAGCTCCAATTAGTTTAACAAACATTAATTTAAATTAGTTTTAAATAAAATGCTTTAAATTAATGTGGTTCGAAATAATTTCGTGCTTTAAAAGGCTTCAAATTGATTTCTACTCTCACATTCATCAACCCATTGACGCCGGGATTACTTGTTCAAAAAATAATCTCGTACAAGTAACGACACCCCTGTAACTCAAGAAGCGTGATAGCTAGGGACTTCTAATTTTGTATGGTTATAGCTCTTACCGAATGCTGATCCCCCACCAACTTTGGGCCTCTTTTACTGGATGATTCATGAGATAAAAGCGATTTCTTTTTTTCCCGTAAAATATCAATAGCTCCTGATCTAAGAGAGATAAAAAAATTTTCTTTTTACTAAAATGTACTCAGGACTCCCCTGTATCTAAGATATGAATTCTGTGAGTTGACTCTTAGTAGTCAGTGAAATACAGTTATTTTACGGGTGAGGTTCACTTTTTTTTATATAAAACTTCGAGGTTTTTTTTGCGAAATAAATCCACAGTTCCGTTTAGGAGCATCTAGGCATCTGGCTAGTGTATTTAGACTAACTAGCCAAAGTATAAAGATTAATTATTGCGTGGTTCCGAAAATTCATTAAGGAAGAGCACCTACGATTGAAATATACGCAGAAGGGCGAGGGTGATGAACTAAGAGTCGGTCTTTCTACTATAGAATTTGCATTCAATATAAACCCCTTCCCAAAATAAAAGACCACCTTACAATAGAAGACCATCCCTAATTAAAGGACCAGTCTGAAGCTTATGGCGTCAAAACCAAAATAGTAGACCACCTTTAATAAGTGTAAATAAAATTATAATGCTTATTGTATTCTATTCATTTTTTTTTCATCTTTTTCTGCCCTTAAGTTAACCTAGGCGAATTTAAAATCTACTTGAATTTTAATATAGCCTGTAACATATACTTATAACACGCATGTTTGGCAGGCTAAAACGCCTATTCACATTTATGTCGAAACTATATATTTACATGAGGCATTTATCACTTTATTCGTCGAATAAAATGCCTCTAATAGAAGATCACTCTTTAATTCATGGTTTAACAAACAAACTAGAAGACTAGTGGTCTACTATTCTGAGAAGGGGTTTACATGGTAATCATGAAAACCTATGGTTCGGAAAGACGTAGATGAAACGTTTTTATTCGAAAACCGAATGTTAAGTATGCTACTCGACTAAGTTTTGTCTGCTGATCTCAAATATGTTATTAGTTTTGCTTGAAAATATATGGGAAGTAACAAAGGCTCAAAATAAGTGAAATAGGGAAGGTTTTATATCCTGCCCGTATATATACGGACCCCATAACCAAAGGGTTAAGACTAATTTATTTTGAATGAGTTTGAAATAATTATAACCTTTGAATTAGATGTAAACTAGCTTCGATTGCTCAAATTCATCTAAATAAATGTTTTTTGTCATAGACTTGGAATAATTATGAATTTCGACTCTCGAAATAAATTAATTTAAACTAGTTTATTTGAAATTAATTTAAATCAGTGTTTTTTCAAACTAACTGGAGCAATTTTTAGCCTAGAAATTAGTTTTAGTTCATTTTAACTGTCGAAATTGATGTAAATTAATTTACTACTAATGAATTTGGGCTTCTTAAATTGATGTGAAGTAGTTTTTCATTTTTTTTAGGGTAAGAAATTAGTCTGAATTAAATAGGAATTATTTAAACGTTCCAATGGAATTCGGTTCTGTGATAAAAACTGTAACTTCGAATGAAAATGTGTGTATTATATAAAGGAGGATGACAGACCCACACTTTGGTCACAAGAGTGGTGAACTTTCGTAACGAACTATATGACAGATCTACAACTATCGTCACACCCTATCGCGAACTTTCGTCACACTAATAACATAATGGCAAATAATGCGCTATAATGCGTGACGAAAGGTCATGTGCGCAACAACGCTTTATTTTACCGTTTTTCTCACGTTTATATACTATAGTTATTGACTGTAAAAGCATTGCTTGCATTTGGGCTATTCCAGATCGAACTACGCCCAAACGCAACAGACGCTTAATTTTGATACTTTGCATTTAGAAAAAGACTTCAAAAGGGTTGTTTTCGCGTTTCGCCAAGAAAATGCAATGTTTGTACAGAAAAAAGCAAGAAGCTATTACTTCAGTCTGCGCTGCTACAGTTTGAACTACTCCAGTTTGCTCTTTCATCACATGCCGAGAGAATTTTTCTCAGTGAAAACAGAACTTTCATCACATAAGGAAAGTTCAGTCTTACCCGATGATGAAAGTGCTATGAGACATATAGGACTTATTTTCTAAAGTACATATGTTTGTATTTAACAGGATATTGTTATAAACAAGATGATTGTGTTAAAGCTTTACGCTTTTTTTTTAAATTTTTTAAAGAAATTAATAGTTTCGTTTAAAGCACTTCAAACAAATCTCAGATAAAAAATTAATTTAAACTGATTTCCAGTTAATATTTATTATTTTTCTTTAAACCAATCTGAATAGATTTGTTGACACAAATTTATTTAAACCAATTTTCAATCAAAACTTCGTTCCAACCGATTTAACGAAAAATAATATACATCAATTTGGTATTGAAAATTAGTTTAATTAATTTGTAGCCTCATTTGTTTAAAGTGCTTTAGTCAAAATTAATTTAAATTAATTTTTACTTGCAAATTAACTTAAATCAATTTGTAATAATTAATTCATTTAAATTGATTATGAAAACATTTGCTAAAACTAATTTCAAATCCATAATTAATTTGAACGAATTTCTATATTCAAAATTATTGTATAGAGTTGAACTACTGTTTGATAAACTCTGATAAAAGCTAAGCGTGGCTTGAACTGAGAATACAATAGCAATTTATAATTACAGAATGTTTCTTGGCAAAGAAACATTTGTTGTTTTAATGGTAGATGCGAAAACCGCAAAAATATGAGAACATCACTACAATGCGCTAATACACCGTTTTCTAGTATTATTTCACGTTTAGAATATTAAAGCTACAACAAATGTTTGATCAATCTGATGTTCGGCACTTTTGCTTCACACTTTACGATAGGCTTTGCTGGGGTGAGCTAGACTGAGACGAAACTTGTGTGGTGGTACTCTACAGCTTTGTCTGTTATTCGAATGCAATCATTATGTAAAGTTCCTCTCATCAATTGCAATGTAAAGAGAAGTTAAAGTTTATACTCTGGTTTCTAGCCGTTTTGCCGCATGATAGACTACTGCAAAGCGTTGGTTGTTCCAACACCACTTACGTTCATCCCTTAACATATATGTGAAAATGTCTATGTCCTAACGGCAGATTTAGACTTTTTGGAATATATAACGCTGAGTGTAAGGCGAGACTTTTGTGGCAAAAGTTAGATGTTAAACACCGAGGGACTACGGGGTATGAATCGTTTTCTGAATACCGGTATTATACTGATATTCAGAAAACGATATTATCGCATAGATCCAGTCAGGATTTCCTAATAAGCCTTTTTTGTTTCTTTGAAGTCGTTCATAATATTTCTGATATCTGATCACTTTTTGAGGTCAGATAAGTAAACGGAATAATTTTGTCGCGATCGTGAATCGAAAACTTTGTCCAGCATGCGAAACGTGAAATGCGTATAATCCATAAGAGATCAGAAAAGGACTATATCGTTAAATGTTTCTTCAGTCAAGATTAATCAGATATAGTCGATTAATTGTAATCGGCATATGCCTGAGTACAGCAATTATGATGTGCCGATCCGATTGTTACAGCACTTGGCTGATCAACTGGCGGGCAGGTGAAGGGCTTAGGTATGTAAATAGTTTTGTTTTGTCACTAAACCTTAAATATCAACGTATACTGATTTCAAGTCAAGATTTAGTTTCATTTGAAATTTTTCAGTTGATAAAACATATTCGCATGCAACTCAGGATAACTTTGCCCACGAAAACAATTAATTATTTCAGACAGTTTATTGAACTGTTTATGAGCCTAAAGGATTAATGAGAATGGACGTCATTTATTTTACTATTTCTGTCTGTTGTATTTGTACAATGTAAATGGAAAAATAAATTTGATTGTATAACTTCATTTTTATTTCGACTCTAGTAGAGAATTGCTATACATTTTTAGTGTGGCGAGTTGTCAATCCAACAAACTTCATCCTATTAAGTTGAGTAAGTCTTTTCGTCTTCTTTAACAGTGTACGTTTTGCTGTAAGTATTTCTGTTTTAATATGGTCTGAAGTGGAACACGATATGACCCCAAATAGGTACAAAAAAGACATTGGTGCATATTTTCTAGTTTGCGTTATTTTTCGGACAAAATCAGATAGAAAGAAAAAAAATTTCCGATATAGTCATATGTAGTGTACACGACCAGACATAGGGGGTGCACATTGTACACCGACTATATTTGACAAATTAAAAGAGAATAGAATAATATTACTAAATAAACAGCCCTCAAAAATAAATAGTGCCATACTTTACCTTATTTCTCAATGTTTATTCGACAGAATTTAGTTTTCTTTTCTTTTACATTGAATATACAGGGTACGTATAGAAAACGAAGAAAAAGTCAAGTTTAGTATATTCAAGACTGGTTTTAATCAAGTATTGTAGTAATGAGTGATCTGTATGCACTATGTGAGTAGTGACAAATGTGTTGTCAGATAAGAAAAGATTCAGTTAGCGTTCCATTAGAAGTGTGCAGAGAAGCTGTTTTTTGAAACCTGGTCCAGTTCTACTGTATGACTTTAGAGTCATAGTCGTACTCGATGCTGCGCTTCTCCACGTCCCATCTCACACTCAGTGCCGTGGCTAGAATAGAGAGCAGGAAAGGTGAGAGTTTTGGGGAGAAAGGAGAACATTTTTTTCCCACGTATTCTGTTTTACAGATAGTCTCATTAATAATTAAAGGGACGTTTTAGGTTAATCTTTCAAAGTTACAGACTTGTGTTCTCAAATTTTCCAGCTATTTATCCACTTTTATAAAGTAGCGCTTTGTGTGACTCTTCTAGTTTTTGAATACGTGGTTTTTTTTATTAAAATCTGTTTCGCAAGGACAGCGTACAATTCTTTAAACCATTAGTGACTTAATACATTGGCGTGTTACGGGAGGGAACACAAACATTTGCGATTTTGACAAAAATCGTATCTGATTACTAATGTATTCTATGTCGGTAGTTTGTATATTTATGGGTAAGTATTTATTATCCATGTATCTGGATGTAGATGATGTCAGCGTCCAATGTGAGATTCAGCTCAATCTGAGATCGACGTAGGCTAATGTAGGATTCGAGTTTGAACTAGTCCATACTAGGATCCTACTTTGGTCTAGAGTTTTTGCATCCCAAAGTTGGATGACAGTATGAACTTAGTCCAAAGTGAGAGTGAAGAAAACATTGTAGCCGAATCTGAGACTGGACTGAAAAAATTAGGTCAAACTAATCAAACTGTGATTCCTCAGGCCAATATGAGATGAAAGTAATAGCAGCTAGCATCATTGATCTTGAATATATTCTTCAGTTTCAGATTTTTCGTGAAAAATACATGAATTTCAGGTTGCGAAGGAGCGCTAATAATGAAACTAGAAATGACGAAGTTACAAATCGTTCCGTTTAATCGGATATGTACATGTCGTGAGATGATAGGAAAGCAATTGGCTTGTGTCGAATATGTAGAATGAATGAGATAGCAATAGTTGAGTTTTAATTTTTCGATCTGCTAGTGGGGAAAGAGCACTGAAAGAAGATCTAGTGCAATGGCAATACACAGTGGGCATTTAGGCGGCATTTTCTGAAAAAATCGTAGGTACGAAATTTTCTGTTTTGAATAGCGGTATATATAGTGTAAACAATGCCCTATTTAACAGTGAAAAATTTTTTGTTCTAGCTGC
>CAJNOQ010007746.1:0-11948 GCA_905250885.1 Didymodactylos carnosus
CTTCTAGAGATTTCATTAATGATTTATCATCATAATAATTCATATTTCGACCATTACGAATTAAACCTAAAATTTTTCAAAAAAAATGAATTTGAAATTTGAGTTGAAAATAATAGCGTCCATTTATGCAAGTACTGTACGCTTTACTAATGCTCGGTGAGGTTTGACCAACAATTTGTCCTGTAACCACTCACTACATCACGCCTCAACCGAACATGATAGAAAGTTTCTTTTTTTATCATAAGTGCAGTCTAACCACATGATGATTCTGTAAAAAAGACAAAGACTGAAACTACTTTATAAGGGAGTAAACTAGAAAATACTAGGATATGTCCCGTAACCGTTTCCTTTTGGTTTTTTTCTTGTAACTTTAACGTAACACGCGTGAACAACGATGTGCATACACAGCAGTCAAATGGGTGAAAAAGGTTTTCTGAAAATCCAGGGTTTTCTAGAAAACTAGCGATACTGGAAGCTTTGTGCAACCGTTTTTGAGTATAGTATTTTACTTATAGTATAGTACAGTATAGTATTTTATTATTACATTTTTGAGTATGGAGCACACTTTGTAATCTATAATTATATACTTTTAGAGTAGTCCCAGTTATTTATGCGCCATATATTGTCACGCCATATATTGTCGTTTCGTTAGTACAATTTAGGACTCATAGTAAAATGTTTATAACTTTTTAACAGAATGTCGTACAGAATTGTGCTATGTCTGTCTCATTTTGAGCAGAAAAGGTTGTCTTACAAATCTACGCGTTTAAAAAATAGTTTAATTTCATCAGTATTGTAGGAAAACTAACATTCTAGTATTGTATTTTCTGAGGCTTCCAACAAAACTTCCTCTGAAACTTTAAAAATTTATCTTTAAAAGGCGATACAGATTCTGAAGGTAAACACTTTGGGCTATTCAACCACGTGTAAAGGTGATTGATATACCACATATAAGCTGATATTAACCGAAACAAAAATATATTTTAGATTCGTCACAGCAATATAGTAAGGGTTTATTTTGTTTTGAATTATTTATTAAATTTTCAATTGTGTTTCGTCGTATTTGTTAAGTAAATATTTTTAAAAAGAAATGTAACGCTAATAAAGAATAAGCAAAAAAAAAAAAAACAATCATATTTATTTACACTCGAATAAAAAAAAACTCTTGTTTTACTGCTCATTACATAATTTAACGGCTATTTGACAACAGTCAATGTATTTTTCAATGTAGGTTTGAATGAATTTTTGTTTATATTGCATGATATAGCGTGGATGAGCTAATTTTAATACGGTATCGAAAAAATGATGTTTCTGGTTTAATTTATTTAATACTTGATAATTTTGACCTTCACCTAAACAAATTGCTACTTTTGTATGACAATCAATTTGATCAATTTGTTTTCGAATATTTTCAACAATAATATCTTCTAGAGATTTCATTAATGATTTATCATCATAATAATTCATATTTCGACCATTACGAATTAAACCTAAAATTTTTCAAAAAAAATGAATTTGAAATTTGAGTTGAAAATAATAGCGTCCATTTATATTTACTCACCTAATGGACACATTTGTCCGATAAAAAATTGTTGACAAAATTTTTCTACACCACCGTATGCATCAAAAAATTGATATAGAAGAATCGTCACTTAATGTTGATTCTGAAATAGTAATAATATGTATGGCTGGATAGAGAGTATTTATACTATATATATTTAAAGATCCTCTCATTGGCTCCTGTACGATCGTTCTGTTCATTCATATTCTATCTATCTCTCATTGTTCATGTCTCAGCTACTCTTTAGCATTTGGGCTGTATATCAACATATAGATTCCAGTCCATTTAAGAAAAGACGGTTAGAAGATATAATAATCTTCAATTAATAATTGAATAATTCAGTCAAGAATGTAATTCATTACATATCGACACCATATTTAGAATGACACTTACGGTTTTGAATACCAATTGCTTTGCTTATAAAGATAAATATTATAAACAAATTCATGGTGGTGCCATGGGTTCCGCATTTACACAAGTTTTAGCTAATATTTATATGTTAGAATGGGAAGAAGATTTAATTCAACATCAAGCAAAACATGGAGAAATTTATGGCAGGTTTGTTCGAGGAAATAAATTTCCTATCTGATTCTATCGTTTTTACTTATATAGATATATAGATGATATATTCATGACCCCCCCACCCCAAACAGACCCATATCTTGGGAGAGAACCTAACCTGAAAACTGTGGTTTTCATCAAAAATCTACTTTTGAACGGATTTTCTGGCCAAACGGAGCTACATAGCGGTCTGAAATTTTTGAGGGTGGATACATCTCTTAGTGTTCTATCTACGATAAAAATTTTAGTCCATTGTCATTTTTGGGGGATGAGTTTCATTAGAAATTCAAGCTACGTACGACACGTTTCGACTGTTGCTCAGGCAGTCTCATCAGATGGTTTCGACTTTACAATTATCCAAGTGATTCGAAAATCACAGATAAATTGTTTGATCTACAGGGTTCGACGACTAGAAGTCATTATAGTAGATATCTTTAACGAAGTGGTGAGACAAGCACACCAAGATCGCGATTTTGACCTTGCTTAAGGGTCTCATCAGATGGCATTTATCTCTAATTCGATTCAATTAAGAATCAAGTAAAGATATGAACTATTCTGTTACAAATTCAATATGAAACTAAATTGTAATGACAGTTTCATTTGGCAGTAATAAGGCTATAAGATAATGGTTCTCTTCACGGGACTAGAACCACGTATCTTCTTCTATTCCGACAGATGTCCCACCAATTAGACTTATTATGCTAGTGGTAGTTGTGTCCATTGGATTTCAATGAATATCCTTCATCTTTCACATACTAAGATGATTTAACCAAGAATGAACATAAAATTTCACGATACTCTTGAACAAGAACGAAACTAGTTTTGGTTGCGCACTTTCTCTCAAACTAACCCTCAACTTCCTTTTTGTTTGAATCTTGAAAATTCGAACAAAGTCGATTGATGAAAAAGAAAAAGTTGAAATCTGCAGATTGATTTTTACGCACAGCAATAGAAGTCGATCTGTTTCTCATTCAAGCACATTTATTTTTGAATTCAGTCCACTTTTCCCAAGAAAATCGATTGTTCAGAGGCACGAGTTAGGGTAACAGATTGATTTGTATTAAATGAAGATACGGATCAGTCTGTTTTCGTTTGAGGGACGTCGATTTGTTGTAAACGAGACAAAGCACTACTGAAAATGCATTCCATGAGTGCTGGAGTTTCCAACGGTGGACAATCATTTGGTTCTAGCATACCGTTAATCTGATCCCGATAACTATGTGCTGCAATCACGAACATCGGCAGTTTGTCAAAATGTTTGCCGGAAGCACCTTCAATTGACGTTAATTCTGCCGATGCATTCGCTTTTAGATTTGCAATCGTATACGAAATTGTTTCATCGTACTCTTCTTTATTTAACCGTCGTCCTAACTGACGTACTCGAATTTTTTTTTAACTTTCAACATCTTGATCACCCTTGTTGAGAACTAGTATCAGTGGAATATTATATTCTAGTGCCTGACGACAAATGTCAATATCGAATTGAGTGAAACGGTTAGCTTTTAGAAGTAGTATGCAATCGAACGCATAGAGCATCTGATCTTCAAAATAATTCGAATTTGGAGTTGACATTGCGCCCACAGATGGTAAATCCCACAGAGTCAAAAATGAGAGTCTATCATCTGATGATTTATATTGGTTGCGCATTTTTGTTGTTTCCATAATACCAACTGGTGCCGCTCCTTCTATAGCATGCTGGAAATTCGGTCTCATCTCAATATCTGGAATACCACGAATGCAGTTGATAAATGTCGATTTTCCTATTCAAATCATATATTATAGACTATGTTCAAAATTTTTAAATACACACTTACCAGTGCCACTGTTGCCACAAACAGCGATATTAGCCACGTTTTCATCAATTTGTAATGCTCTCCTCGCCGAGATAGTTTTCTCTTCCTTGGATAATCCATGATTCTGAAATGGATTCAAATGTACTTTACCGATCAACGATGGACCAGTGGCAATGTGCGGAGGATTGATTGTGCGACTACCTCCATGATTCCATGCATTTTGTTCGGCTGCGATAGATCGTTTCTTCAAATATTGCTGCAATTGGTAGGCAAGGAAACTTCCAGCTAGTGCGCATCCAAAAAAAGGTATCATTTCCATAAAAATAAAGAAAAAGCGAACAAGTTTTTGTTTTTTTACGATTGTTTGGTGTTTATATCAGTAGGGGAGAATGAGTTCCTATCTCGTATGAATACTACTTGTTTCTTCCTTTATCATAAAACACACATCTCATCTCATAAAATGGGATCGAAGAAAGACTTCTTTTACCCACTCTTCATTCATTCCAATGGGAAGAAAAAGAGAAAAACCCAGTGATACTCGATGATCTTCAAATAGAACGATAAAATACTACAAATTGCACTGTCAGCTTTCAAAAGGTTTCACTTAACAGTTTTCAAGAAGAGTAGTTATTAACAAGAAACGCATTGTAGTTTGAGATAATTCGTCTGTACATCATTCGATTGGTTTAGGAATATTTCTTAGTCTCATTTTTAAAGTATTCTTAATCACAGTACCTAAATGGCTTTCTTGATACCACTCGCACTTGCTGGTGCAGCTCTTTCAGTAACCGCAGCGAAAGTGTACGCCCATTTCAATAAGCCACCTCCGAATCCTCCTCCACCACCAAGTCCAGAAGTGACAGAAGAAATCATGATACGAAGTGCACAAGAGAAATTAGGAATGGATATTGTCAATCACTATAATATTGCTATATGTGGTGGTAGTGGATCAGGTTTGTTTATTTATTTCAAAACTCATTCTTAGAAACTACATATAAAAACCTTTTCTTGTAAAATTTTCAAAGGTAAATCAAGTTTCATCAACTGTATTCGTGGTGTTGCAGATGTCGAACTTTCAAGTGCATTCATTTACATAGATACAGGCTCTGCTCCATCTGGCATCAATGAAACAACTCAAGCGCCAGCATGTTATCGTTGGCCAAACAATGAATTACCATATCTAAGTCTATGGGATCTTCCAGGTGGGGGCACACAAAAACATCCAGCAGAGACCTATTTCGAAGACAAGACTCTATATGCATTCGATTGTTTATTGCTACTAAAAGCGGGTAGATTTACATCGTTAGATGTTCAAATCTTCAAGAAAGCTGTCGAATATAAAATGCCAATTGCAGTTGTGATGACAAAAGCCGATCAAGATATAAATAATCGAACAAAGACGAAGGCCAGAGAGTTAGGTCGGAAACTAACGAAAGATGAATACAAAAGTTTAATTGAAGAAACAATTCGAATGTTGAAAAACAATGCCAAAGAAGAATTAATATCAGCCGGGTGTGCTGAACCTACACTAAACGCTATGTTTGTAGTGTCAGCAATCAGTTATCGCGATGAAAAAATGAACTTACTGGATGATAATGATTGTCCTTCGCTTGAAACAGAGAAAGTTTTTCTGACATGCTGCAATATTACGGTTTATCGTCGGAACACTGCTTAGTCATGTAGTTCATTGATTATCACAAACACTCTTAAGTTGGTTCATTCTTGTTT
The DNA here is from genome assembly GCA_905250885.1 of Didymodactylos carnosus. NCBI lineage: Eukaryota > Metazoa > Rotifera > Eurotatoria > Philodinida > Philodinidae > Didymodactylos > Didymodactylos carnosus. Next base: position 5,644 of record CAJNOQ010007746.1, read on the forward strand.
TTATTAAAGAGTTAGAATCATCCAATTTTCGTTGCTTAAGGGCTCCTCTCACGATCTGTCTCTCACGAAAGTCGATATGTTTCTCATTCAAGCACATTTATTTTTGAATTCAGTCCACTTTTCCCAAGAAAGTCGATTGTTCGGAGGCACGAGTTAGGGTAACAGATTGATTTGTATTAAATGAAGATACGGATCAGTCTGGTTTCGTTTGAGGGACGTCGATTTGTTGTAAACGAGACAAAGCACTACTGAAAAATACTGAACATTCTTTAAGGGCCCCCCAATTTTAATTAGAATTTGGATGCCTAGTTCCCATTTTGAAAAGCTTGTAGCTCGGTTAAAAAAATAATCGTAGAAATGTCATTCTCGTATTGTTTGATAGCCAATGATCTATTGTGATACTGTCATGGGAAAAAAATTTTGAAAAGCTGTTTTAACACACTGATTTATAATTATTTAAAGCCAATTAGCGTCACTCTGGATCTTTATTTGCAAGCTAACAGTTTATTGTAAGTCATCAAGTAGTACATGATTTGCAAGCTCTTCACAAGCGCTACAAAACCCTATATTTGTTTTTGTAAAAGGTTCTTATAAGAGGCCTTTGGAATCCTTTTTTATGAATAGCGGGTTTGTCAAGTGCTTATATAAATTACTGTTAATTATTATCGACGCCAAAAACAGCTTCCCTGGCTAAGTTTTGAATAACGTTTGATAGAAAAGAGCTAGAGAGCTCCGGTTTTCGCCATTTAAAAGAGCAGACTTGGAGACATGTTTTCATAGCCAACATTATTTTCACAAGAGTTTTCTGAAACAGGTTTTATAGGAGATCTTTCGAAAAGTAGGCCGTCTGTAAACATTTTCCAATAGGATAGTATTGATTTTCAGGCTGTTTTCACCTAATATTAAAAAATTCCCTATTCACTCATAAAACATTAGAACGAGTTCAAAACTTCAGATTCAACTAAATGCGGAACCCACGGCACCACCATGAATTTGTTTATAATATTTATCTTTATAAGCAAAGCAATTGGTATCCAAAACCGTAAGTGTCATTCTAAATATGGTGTCGATATGTAATGTACGAATATGACGAGCTTTTGAATGTTTCTCTAAACGTCGTATTAATGCTTCTAATGCACCCTTGCGTGGTATCATTATATAGAGATTTTTAACATCACCTGTAATAAATTTCGTTGTCGGTTTAAAATGACCATTGGTGATATAGATTTCTAATTGTCGAACGACATCAATACTATGAATAAATGTCGTTTTACGTGCTACTTTTAAATAAATAGGTGCTAAGGGAGAATTTAAAAATTTTGACATTGCTGTCGCTGGTGCATAAATACCAGCAATAATTGGTCGTAATGGAATACCAACCTATATATATAAGTATAATAGAAGGATAGAGAAATTATGATCTCGAATAAAAAACAATTCATTTACTTTATGTACTTTAGGTAAACCATGAAAATGAGCTAATTCTGATTTATTCGTCGTCTTTGGATATAATTTATCATATAATTCTTTAGTAATTGCTTTTGTTCTAAAAGATTTTGAAGTAAACTTTGTACAGTACGTGAATTTTCAGCTAATGGACAATGACCATTTGTAATTTCTTTGTAAGCATTTGTTGTAGTCATATATTCATATGCTTTTAATTCAATTGTTTGAGCATCTCCAATATAAAATCCTGAACTTTTATCAATTTGACATAGAATAATATCAGGTCGACTGTGTAAGAATTTCTGAAGTTTTTTAACTTGTTTATATTCACGTCGAGCACGTCGATATAATTTGTTTGATAATGCTTTTTTATATAATTGATAAATAAGATGTTCTAATTCTGTGAAGGCTTGTGTAGCACGTTGATCGGTAATAGACGTTTGATTATCACCAACACATTTTTTAATTGAATTTGATATTATATCATATTGCATTTTAGCTGATTTCGTTTTGGATCGTCGTTGATTAATACGATTTTGACATGGTATAATATATCTCAAGCCCTTCATTAACATAGATATTTGTTTCTGAGTTAAATTAGTTTCAAAAAATGGTAATGAAGCAGCAATTTTTGTATAAAAACATATGTAGTTGCTCCGACGGTGATTTTTTATAAGATGTTGTTGTTGGCCACCGTCGGAGCCTCGTCGAAAAAAGTCTTCAATTTATATTCACGTATTCGAAAAAATCGTTGTTTCATTGCTTGTCGACGTTGTTCAATAGTATCAAGTAATAAAGTCGTATAGATATGTGGTTTTTCTTTATGTAATTTTGATAATTTATCTTCTAAATTAATTAATGTTGAACGATGATGACGCATAACAGTTTCTAATTCATCGATTACTATTATCATTAAATAAAATTTGGATTGTATAGTTGTTTTTGAATAACAATATGCAAAACTAGCACGTTCTTTTGTTCAAGAAACGGATTGGAAAGTGTTTTTTGATTATCATAAAGGAGTTCATTCATCATTTTATCAGTTTTCGTTGGTAATCGTTTTAATATAATTCTATTTGTAATTTATTAGCTGTTGCTTGCCGAATTTGTTTAGCTAATTCAATTTGTTCTTCAGTAGGTTTTAATTTGTAAAATTTCGTGATTAATTGATGATCATTCCAATCTAATGATATCATTTGTTTTTTATAATCGAAATTTTCTTTTAACGTTGTTGACCTTTTTTAACATATTCATTAATTGTGTGGGATAAAATATCTGGATCTATAAAGGGTGGTGTTGACCATTGTTCTATATTTTTACGCAACATTTGGTTATATTTGTATATCCAATTTGTTCAAGTTGTTGTTGTATTTTTTGCAGATGTTATTGAATAGAAGATTGCTTTGGTTTATGCGTGCGACATGTATTATGTTGATTAGCATATTGTTTAGTTGTTTTAGATTGCCATTGGTTATCGTCACCAGTATCTTTTGAACTAATCGTATCATATTCTTGCCATAATTGTTGTTGTAAACCTTTAAAATAAAGAAGATTAGTAATTTCAGCTATTCGACGAATAAAATGAAGTTTTTCATTTGTATTTAAACATTGACTAATTTGAGAACTACCATTTTCAACTGAATTTGCTAACATTTGTTTAAATATTCGATCAGGTACTTTTAAATAGGATGGTTTGAATTTGTCTGTAGTCATCATCGTAGAAGATGGTAATTCATTATTTTCAGTAATTGATTGAACATTCTTAGTGGTAGTTGTTGTTCGTGTTCTCTTCGGATGATTTTTTCCTTCAGTAACAGCAGAAATTGTTTTAACGCCTACTACTGTTCATTCCACACAAAATGCATTGAGTATTTTAAATGAAATAACATCACCTGGTTTTCTTTCTTTTCCGAATTCAAATGATTTTTCTTCTAGAACAATCACCTCTTCTCTTGATCTTAGTTTATCATCAACGCAACCTTCTTTACCATCAACATCATCTAGACACGATCTAATACGGCAGACCGCAACAAATAATTATTTAACTAGCGCGTCAAAACGAATGAAATTACATCATAATTACGTTGATAAACTAACAGACAGATTTAATATGAATGATTGTGTTGGAGTCCAAATTCATACTGCCGATCGTACTAACACGGACCCCAAACTTTTACCTTGTATTGTTATTGAAAAAAAACAAAAAGGGTGGCTCCACTGTTTTTAAATTGGCGTGTCAATATGGTGTACTACAAAATTCATTCTCAGTTGATCATTTTGTTGAATTAAAATCTTCTTGTCCACAAGTTTTAAAAGAATTGAATATTGGTGAATTGAATGATATAAGTTTCATTGAAGCGTGTAAATTGTTTGCTAGAGATCAGTTAGTGGTACAACGTGTGATTGTAAAAGCAAATGTGTCACAAAACATTGTCCGTGCAAAAGAGCTGGAGTTGCTTGTTCTACAAAATGTCATAGTAAAAAAGGGGCCTGCAAGAATATGGGGGATTAAAATGAACATTGCTTAAACTGTACATTGTTGTTTTTTTGCTTTGAGAGCTACACGTGTTGTGAAAAATAATGAAATGTAAATATTTTGATTAATTTTAATCTTCATTACTAATTAGAATAAGTAAAAACTTTACGAAAACTAAATTGTGGAAATGTACATATCGAACGTTATGAATATACAACCGAGCTACATTTTTATACATAAAATAAAAAAATCAAAAAAAATCTGGACTACTTTAATAATCATGCCACCTTTACGCGGTGAAGTGGATAAGTATCCTGTTCAGTAATGACCTAGATTCTCATTACGAGTATGAGCTGGAGCGTTACTGGAAAGATGAAATCAACAGCATGTTTTTATATCTTTTCTTGACCCTTTCTACGATAAAATTGAATAACTAAAGGCAATATGTACTTTTTTACCGCTCATCCCACCATTTTTGTTTTTATTTGAATTTTGACTAAAAATCTCAAAAAAAACAAAAAAACTTTGAATTTGAATTTTGACCGGACAAAATCTAAATTTGAATTTTGTCCAAGAAATTTCTGGTCAAACTTTAAATTTAAATTTTGTCCGGACAAATTTAAAATTTGACCGAATTTAAAGTTTGTCCACAACATATATACAATTCTTTTCTTTTTTCCTCGTTTTATATACTCTGTATACACACTAGTCGACGTTCTTAAAATTATTCTTTAAGGATTCTTATATCTTATAAATTCTTGAAGGATCCTTTTTCTATGATTTTTCGTTTCAAGATCTTCCAAAGAAAAAAATCTGATTGATTCTTTCAGGAATCATGTGACTTCAAGAATTTATCAGATTTTTTTTCTTTTCTTGTATTTTCTTTAAGGAATCTTTTCTTGAAAATCTTAAAACGTTCTTGTAATATTAGATCACTTTTGCAGGTACGATCATAAACAAAAACTTGTAAAATTTCGAAGGAAAAGTTTCTATCTACGGTCATAAGCAGACTTTTTAATAAGAGAAAGTTAGTACGTGAGTAAATCTTTTCCTTTTTATCGATGTTAGTGTCATAAACAAATAAATAGATAATTAAACAATTTCAATGCATATATTAACTACTAATTAGTAGCCTTGAATGGGCTACTATGGGATTATTTGAATGAGCGTTATTTAGCGCAGAGGCACCCAGGTCAAAAAATCAGATCAGGATCTGACACGATCGTATAAAATCTTACGAAAAATCATAGAAACGGATTCATCTTATAAAATCTTATAAAAATTATACAAGAATCTTACGAAATGTGATGAAGTCTTACTATAAGATCTTACAGCAAGGATCAGTTTCTATGTTTCTTACAGAATCTTACAAATTCTTATATGAATCGCACGAGATCAGACGAAAAATCGTATAAGAATCTTTTAAGATCTTACAGTAAGATTCTTCGACCTGGGCAGTATGACTTATCACGTTTTTTTGCCCATGTTCGTCCATGCGTTTTTCCAAAGCAGTTGTTTAGTATAAAATCTGATTTCTGAAAAAGATGAAAATACAAATTTCATAATTTCTGGACTAACCACATGTTCTGAAATACTTTTCTAACAATAATTTGTTGTGAACAGATTTGGTTGCAAAGATATGTCTCAATGAGGGTTGCCAAGTGCAAAATCCGCAGTTCAGAAAAAATTCCGTTAAAATCGGGAAAAGTCGGAAAAAAATGGTATGGAAAATCGGAAGAAGCATTTTTTCCAGAATACCTTAACAAGGTAAAGATATCAGGCTTTTTCTGCTACAGCAATACATGTTCGTTTTTTCAACAGAAAAAACACATTCAGTAACAGTTAAAAAAATATCTGAAGCATTGACTGTTCCTTTTGTGATTTTCTTTTTACTGTTTATACATTAAAAACACTTAAAAATAGTGTACCATGACTTTCCAACTTTCTCTTCCGGTCATGCTAATGAGAGATAATTTTAGTAAAATAGAAATGAAAGTAGTTAAACGGCTGCTATTATCATTCGTCAGTATCTTTAAACACAGTTATTAATAATCAAGAAATAAGAGTGTTAAATAATGAATAAAACTACTCACAAATTACTGTTATATTCATCACTGCAATTGTATAACGAAACTCTATTCGTGCTGATAAAAAACGATTATTTAAACTTCTCATAAAAGATTTCTCGAATGGTAAGCGATTTTGGTCTGCGATAAAAAAGTATCGTGACCCTGTCGAAGACCTGCCAGCTTCTATGCAGTTCAACTCTTCAACAGCCAGTGATGATTCTTCTAAAGCAGAGTTACTATCTTCTTTCTTTCAAACCAGTTTCTCACAACCTTCTGCTTCATCATCAACGATTAGCAGCTCTCATCTATCATCT
>CAJNOQ010007747.1:0-11947 GCA_905250885.1 Didymodactylos carnosus
AATTTTCATCACCTTAACTAAACTAATAGATATTTAGCCTCCTTTCGAAAAAAAAATTGATTGAACAATTACAAATGTATATACGCATAAAACCGTATGTGTGAAAAAGAAGAATCTACTAGCTATATCGTAAACAGATGAACACAAAGCAAGAGACCTATTTTTATTGTACTATAATTACAACTGTCTATTATTTTGCAATATACATTGCGTTTACGACGATATAAATACTCTTATATCAGTTTTATCTCTTACTTTTTTGATAAAAGTTGTTAAAAAAATCAGATCGAAATATTACGGATATTGAACATATAGATTGTGTGTGTGTGTGTGTGTATGTGTAGTAGAATATACTTACTCAATTCGATTTGTCCTTTGATTTTCAGCCGTATTTAACCTTAATAAACAAGAAAAATGAAGAAAAGAATTATCATGTGATTCTTATAGGACGACTTTGAATTAAGTTATTTTCTTTTTTTTTTACCGTTTTTGCTATTGTGATGATAGATGTAATTAACACGAATTTTATTTTATTATTGATTTCTATTTCATTAGATTATTTTTGGCAGTTATCAACAGATTTGATGAGATGATGATACTTTTCGTATACCATCTACTTGGTCTCCTTACGCACACACTACACACTGTTTAAATTTTTTTCTATAATTTTTGTGTGTCCTTTAACACATTCATTTCTCTTTTACCCCGTTTTTCGTTTTTTTTTTTTCTTTGTGGTTAACTTTTATATCTTACTCTATGTTACGATATTCATCATGGTCAAATATATTGAATATAATTTCTTTTGACTATCATTCGTTTAAACATAAAAGTGTATGTAGTTTATGTAATAAAGGTGAAACATAAAATTAAACATTCACCAGAGAAAGATTAATTTCCGTTCTAAAGATTATCAGTTAGAATAGGTGTAAATGGCTGTCTCGAGGTCAATATCACTGATTAATTAAATTATTTTATCTAGATTTTTGAGAAATAAAATAATAACCATTTTTTTTTACCCTCAAAGAAGAGAATAGAAAAGCGTGAAGAAGGTTGATCATTTACAATCTTTTGGAAAAATTATTTTTTACATATTCATATTCTAGACTAAAAGAAATTTATGATATAATATAAATTTTTCATCAATCATCAAGAATGACAGAGAAATGTATGTTTAAAATGTGTAATTATCAGATAAAAACGTTCAAAAAACTTTATGTCAATCACCTACGCACCATTTTTTCTGTTCTTCATCATTATATATACATCGTTATTATATACAATAGTTTTTCAGACGAAAAACAAGAAATCAAAAAGGCTAGATTTGAAAAATGTTTTGTGTTTTTTTTTACTATTTTGCTTATCGATTGTAGTCAAATAATCTTAATAGAGTCATCAATATATTCAAAATTAACGTTCTAAAATCAAATTATCACACGATATTTATGTTTTATAGGTCTACTGTTTACGATAAAAAGAAGTATATTCAAATTATTTTTGAGAAAATATTTTTTTATATTCTATCATTTTTTAATAAATGAATAAAACATTTCTTTTTTTTGTATTTAAGCACTTTTTCGATTATATTTAATTTTCCATTAAATTTTATACATGAAATTTTTAATTAATTCCGCACCACTGATCCATGGTCTACATCAGTGTTCTAACAAAAATATTTGGTTGTTATACTAGAAAATGTCAATTTAATTGTTGAAACGGTTTTCTTAACGATTGTGAACGCTCACAATATATATATGAAATCACTGATTTGTCTTGTCTGGTCAGTGTGAACAAAAACAAGTAATACATAGACTATTATAGTATTATATTGTCATACGTTCAATATATTTAAAATAACAACAGTTTAAATCTATATAAACGATTTAATTTTATGTTATTTAAGTTTTGACATTTGATGATTTTTTTGTTAAATCTTCTCACTAATGATGATTGTTAATTTAAACTAGAGAAAAGTTACAGACGATAAAAAATTAAAAATTTGAATAGTAGTTAAATGATAAATTTTTCTTATAAGTAAAAAAAAAAAGAGTCGTTTATTCTTTAGAGAGAAATAAAAAGTGCACACAATTGAGTAATGTAGTACGTCAGGAGAAATCTTTTCAATATAGCCGTGTATGAGAGATTGATAAATGACATTTATCAATAAGCTATCACTTATATATTTGACTTTATCCTTATGTATTGTAATCATTCATAGGATGGTCATGATTCTATTGTCCAACGTTACATTCTGCTTAGATGTGTCAATTCTATTATTCTGCCTTTTAAAAGATAGAGAATAATAAATTTGAGAAACAATTCTAAATAAAACAGTAAACTTGTATCGTCGATTTGTGGGACGAGGATTTTTTCTATGCACGGTTCGCTGTTTTCCGTGCACTAAAAAATCTTTTGACTTTTTTGTGCACGGTTACAGAAAGGTGCACGGCAAAAAGACAGAAATGTGCACGGAGATGTTTCTGTGCACGGTTTATGAAGAACGAGGTTAATCTGTACCCTGTCGTTTGATTATTAGATTCTTTTTAGCCAAAAAAATATAGCATGTAGCTTGCCAGGTTTCTCGTTCTTATGAAACACTAACTGTTGGAAATGTTGCAAATCCAGTTTGAATAGATTTATTTGACCATTCGATTAACATTCGCTCTATTGTTGGTAAAAATACTGATAATGATAATTTATTTCTTAACGTATTGACTTTTTATGTATTGACTTTTTATTTTACCGTTGAGACTTTCCAAACCATGATGAACTTCACTCTACACCAATGCTTAAGATTTATCATACATTTCAGTCAATAAGTCTCATTTGTATTAAACGGGACGTCTGTTCGTAGATCATCCTATTTGTTTAGGTCAGCGGTATGTAAAACGCAAAAATATCTTTTACTCCTTGAAAAACCGTGCACAAAAACGTCTCCGTGCATCTTTCTGTAACCATGCACAAAAAAGTCAAAAGATTTCTTAGTACACGGAAAATAGCAAACCGTGCATAATTCCGGAAAAAACTGTGCACAAAAGACATTTTTCTCGATTTGTGCAACAATGCTGAATTGATCTGAATCAGTTTGAATTAGTCAAGATCTTCAATTAAAATAAGACACTATATAAAAGCTACATTTCTCAAAAAAGAAAAGGATACTGTAGACATAAATTGTTAGCAACACTCTTAAAAAGATCCTTATTTTAACAAAACTCTAATCGTTACACATTCTTGCTTCTCAGCGGATATATTAACAAATTTTGGAAACAGATTAGGGTTTATAAAAATACTTAAACGATTTTTTTAAAGATGTTTTTCAAAACCCAAATGGTTACTGGAGTTCGATTAACAAGTCGTAACGTTATTATATTTTGAGTGAAAAATCCTATGGACGGTGAAAAAAAGAATGGACTCGCATGTTTTTTGAATAATGTTTGACAGGAAAGTAATAGAGACTTGCGATCTTCGACTGAAACCAAACACTTAATCGCATCTTTTCATCATGAACGTCATTTTGAAAATCTTTTTCCAAAGTACGTATTCCAGAGGATCGTTAGAAAACCAAATGACTGCTCAAAAACTTGAAGTGCAAATATTTTCTTTTTTAATGAGTAGATAGTCCAAAGTGTCCTCTTCAAAATGGAAGTTAATTAAGGGAGGCCATGATTTCAGCGGTTGGGTCGTAGTATCGGATCTCATGGGCGGCTCAGAACTGGCATCCGATGATTAGGGGTCACTTTTATCTCGCACGGAACATAAGTAATTGACTATACTGAATATCGTAACAATGTTCGTTTTCAGAAAAGAGTTCAAAAATCTGGCAAAAAGCTTCACAGGTTTTGCGAAAACTAGAGTTTCCAGGTCGTTTTCACCTCATATTAAAAAACTTACAATTCACTCAAAAAAAACCATAACAAGTTCACAGCTTTAGAATGTAGAATATTTTTGCTATTCTATATCCTGTTTATAAGAAATCGAGAAAAACAAGTTTAGAAAATCTTATAGTTTTTCTGAAAAACTTTTGAGAAAAAGTTTGGGTTTTGATTTTTCAATGGTAATAATTACGTTTATTAGAGAAATTTAGCCATACCCTGAACGTTTGAACTTGTCGTAGTGTTTTTTAAGTGAATTGTAAATTTTTTAATATTAAGTGAAAACAATCTGAAAACCCTAGTTTTCGCAAAACCTGCCTTTTGCCAGAATTTTGAACTCTTTTCTAAAAGAACAGAATGACAAAGAAAAAGTAAGATCTTTCTCATCACTGCTATTGTCTTTCTGCTCCTTGCATCCATGAACAAGCACCAACTACTAGTACTGATCAGAATTATCGGTCGAGATATTATTCTCCGTAGTTATTGCCGTTCAGCTTGAAAACATTGTAGATCAGAAATTTTTGTTTCAAATGTTTCTAATTTTCTAAAAGATAGGGAAGAATCGAGGGTTTTCTAGAACACCCCTTATAACCTACGCATTAGCGACACTCTATCATAATTTTAAATTGATGTTTCAAACAGAAACAAAGACTTTATTACATTTTGATCAGGATTGTAATAATTATAACAAAACATAATGAAATGACGAGCAAATTATGAGAGAGTCATTTACAAATCGCATCATCCGATTTTGGAAATTTTCGGCAACCTTTCTCCCTCCTAATGGCAGTGGAGTTGTTTTTTCGAATTGGTCAACTTCTCTCTGAGACCGGATCGGTGAGAGGAAATACTGGAAATAAAACTGATGAAAAACCAACAAAATCTATCGATTTTCTTCTTAAAAGTGTAGTTTGAGAAACTTGTTTTGCAAATCGTTCGTACAAAAAAAGAAAAACTCCCACGACTGACGTACTTTTCATGTCTAGCGTTATTTAACTAAAATTTATTTTTGGTGAGAAAATCCAATATTTTCTGATTTTGACTCGAAAGTTACAGAAAATATTGTAGACGATATGAAAAATTTCAAGGATAAACCAATAAAAAAACTGCTGGCAATCACGGGCGGCTTGAAAAGTTTAATCATACGGAACTGTCGATGCTGATTTTATATTTGGGTTCTGACTCTGCCTCTCTAAGTGATATCATCAAAAAAATCTTTTCTAAAATTGACTGTTCAATTTTTTTTCTATACGTGAAACTTGAAAAAACTAGGAAAATACAAAATTTTCGCAAGTTGTAAATTATTCCACAATTTTTGACAAAAAATTTGTCAGCGATGATAATAAAAAACACAAATGTCTATAGAAGAATTAATCATTCGATTACTCTTATCAAGACAAAAAAAAAGTCGAAAAAAACGCGTAATGGAAAGTATTAATACCATGAAAAGAGAAAATGAAGATAAGAGCCCATTGATATGCACGAAGTTTTTAGCTTACTACAAAACGCCCTTTGAAGGAGTTGAGGTGGACCACCACAGTTGACGCTATACTTAGAACATTTCAAATTCAAATTCAAATTTCCCAACAGGTTAGAAAAAAACATCAAAAAGTCTGAGGTTTTTGGAAAACAAGAGCCACCAGTTGGTTCCAGTTGAAAGGTCAAAATTGAACCGAACCAGATCAGTTAGAGAAAAATCAATCGATTCAAACTCTGTCTGAAATCTTGAAAAACACACTATATGTTTGCTTCTGACCTTTTTTCTTGTGAGGTTTTTATTTGTGAGACTGTAGGTTGTCAATCTCAAGTTGAACAGTCGTATGGGTGTTGGTTATTGACTATGCATGTGGTCGCAATCTCGCGCTTTTTTTCATAAAAAAGTTTTCATACCACCACACAATGATCTTCTAAAAGCTTTTGATGTCCTAGTTTCGTACAGCAAACATTTCTCTACAAAATGAGGTATAACAGCACTGTCCGTCTTAAATCAGTACCAAGATAAAAGATATTTGTTGAACGTCCACCACCGATACTGATATCGATGAATACATGTTTAGGACTTTTCGTCGAGAATCGATTCTGGGAGAAAGAAAAGCGATGAAGAGTTGCGCCATACATCATTTTGTAGAAAAATATTTGTTCTACAAAGTGAACGTTGGTAGTTTGTACTTTTCAGTCAATCTGATTCAGAAAAAGAGGATAAATACATCGATGCATGCCTATCATAGACTGAATTTCTTTTCGTCTTATGGCGAAAGAGAGAGTCGAGTTTCATGTACCATTATCCTACCCTCTAAAAAAACAAAAATTTTAAAAAACATTAAATAGTTCTGAAGAAAAACAAGCGTTATCGTTACGTCATTCTAGCATATTAATAACTATATCGTTTCGCTTTTTATTCTCAAGTGATGACAATTTCACTTATCGAACACTTAAGGGAATATTTGTTGCGGAGTTCCAGAACAGTGTCCTATTTCAAACTTGGTTTGAGAGAATAGCAAACAAACCAAACAAAAACAGTAAATAAAATCTTTCTTTCTTCTACTTTTCGGAAACTAATAAATTTCTCCTAAACTAAACTTAAATTAAAAAGTTCAACGACGTCACGACATAGAAAATACATTTCTCTATTCTTTGAAACCAACGCGAAATTTCTAGCTCGAAAAATGACGTAGATATCTTGGACGTATGAAACCATACTTTTTCACCACCAATTTAAGAATAACACTGAGAAAACAAGTAATAAAAGGCGAAATTTATTAGAATCGCTAAGTTACCTCAAGGTACACATTGTCTGAAATGTGCATCAAGATTGACTGTTTCTAGACGAAAATAGGTTTCTGAGTGGGGAGGGATCCCTTAAGAGTAGTATTCTGTATACATACATTCCTCTTGTATATATTGTCTTTATATTCTTTTTGTTGTCTGTCTACTAATTAATCTGGGTATCAAAAATATTGATACCCATCAGTTTTACCTCTTATGTATGATGTAAGCAATCGATATGATTATTATTATTGTTGTCTACCTGTAATAAATGTAAAGAAAGAAGAGATAATCTTCTGTTTTATTGTAAACGTATAGAAACGGAAAAACATTCTTTTATTGATGATGATAGAGCGTGGAAAATATCATTAATCAAATACAAGAGGATTTATTATTATTATATTGTTATATTGTGGTTAGAAGCCTGATCGTATTATTTATTTCATTCATTCTTTTTGTTTATACGGATAAAACTCGGTGACAAAACATCGTTCCCTTTTCAAAAAGCCCTGAAAATCACTGAATTTTGTAAAACGTTAGTCTACATGAAATTTTCAGCAAGTGTTAGTCAAGTCAAGATTCGATTATTGTAAAAATTTCAAGTTCACATCTCACGTTTTCTCAGAGAAAACGTCTTAAAAGAGCGAGAAAAGCGTATGTGTCCGTAATTCCAAGATTTCTCAGTCAAATTTAATGGATTTGACTACCCAACCATTCGAAAAGGAGATTTAATAGCTAAAAAATCCAAGTACTTTACGTGTTTCTCTTCAAAATCTAATTTTTATGCACTATAAATATTATATTTAGAAGCAGCGTAAATCGGGAAACACCAATTTGGACTTTTGAAAGACCATAAGCAGTAGCCTGTAATAGAATGTTTTGGATCTTACAGTAACTCTTCTTTGGCGAGAAAGGCAATCAAAAATAGGCAAAATGCGATTTGAGATGTCAGTGGTGGTTGATGTTAGAAAATATTAAAATGATTATCGCAATTCATAATGTCCGATTAGAAAAAGCCAGCAAACATGAAGAAAGGATATTTAAATTATAACTATAAAAATCTAGTCATTATTACTAAGTTTGTTGTTCAAATCTGATTTTTGTTTATCGACGCCTCCATCACGTAGAAATAGTTTGAAGCTGTTATTATGTTGTGTCACACTTTTCTTTTCGAAGTGAGTGAATTAGTCACATGTGTATTTAAAGACAAGAGACAGTTGTTTTTGTAGTGGTGGTAATTAGAGATGAACCGGATTTGTCCTGCAAATAATGTTTTTTGGAGATGCATTCCTTTCCAATTAAGCGTCACCTACATATGACATCATCAATTTACGATGGAAGGGGAGAGACTAATGAAGACCCTTATAGATCTGTCAGTCAAGGACACCTTTGGGGAGGATACTTGATGCGGGCTCTACTTCCTTTTGAAACTTTTATTCGATTTCTCCTTGCAAAGTCGGAGAGAAATAGATTCATACAACCCGTATAGTAACGACTATGTTAAACAGTTAGTTCTTCCAAATTTTCAACCTTTCTTTAAAAAATCCTGGATGTGCCACTACTGTGCGCCACGATCACGAATAAAAGGTGTTATACTCGCGTAATTAGAAAGAATCCCCATGGAAGAACAGTTAAGAAGCCAAAATAAATGATTACAGAAGATCGAATAAGCCAATTACCCGTCAACTGCAGAGACCATAAAAGTCGCTTAGAGACAACGAGCAAGCTGAAAACTGACCAACAGTCAAAAGTGTCCTTGAAATTATAAACTTCACCAAATAGCTGGCTAACATTTCGGCAAAACTTCAGTTTTTTCCAACTGAAACATAGTTGGAAACTTTTTAGTTGCAAAATATCCCAGAACGACATCTTGGTTACAAATCATAACCAACCTGTAACTCAAAGATCGTGATTCACGTGAAGCTCTATTATCAGATCTCTGTTCAAAGATCTCCTGAGTTATAACTTTTGAGTTATAATCAATCAACTTTTTGATCGAAATTTCTGTATGAGATTATTTGTTTTCTCCCTCTCTCTCTTTTCCCTGGACATTTCTATTTCTTTCGTTTCTTTCTCTTAATAATGTTAAAAACTGACTAGGATGATATGAATTGCATCGTGTATGTAAAAGGCTGAATGGTCAAAATAAATCAAGGCATTTCGTTTCACTAGCTGAACTCTTATACAAACGTAATATTGTATTGGCTGTGAAGTACAAATATTATGTAATTAAGTAGAAGGAAAGATAGACGAAAGCATTCATACGCATATCTGTCTGAAAAAAGCTGAAATAGTGGGGATTTAAAATTAAGGGAAAGCGTATAAAAAACAATGCTAATATTATTGTCCTAAAAATCCGTGTATGTTTCAACTCTAATTGAATGTATTCGAGGATTGATTTTGAACTGAAACAGTATGGTTCGAGCGTTTCCTCTGTGAAGAACTCAATGGTCTCAATTCTTTCGATCGTTGTTGTGTTAAAAACAATGCATTATAATCATTATTTATAATATGAAATACTTTGATTATTGATCTCTGTTTTCATTATCTACCTTGTAATCTATAATCTCAGATTGATCTACATGACATTAAAACCATACAAAAACTATTAAGATGAGCTACTAAACAGTTTTTTACTTGACCAAATAACAAAATGCGTGGTCTGGAAAATTCTCGTGACCTCTACACAATATATCGATACAAAGCTAATTTTTTTCAACTCATGTGTTCTAATTATGGAGATTAGAAACTTTATCTAGAGGAGGAGGAGCATTGTAATTTAAACAATGATTAATGAATATAACTATGATCGATAGATATAACCATGACTAACAGTTATAACTGCGGTTGATAGTTATAACTTCAGTTATAACCATTTTAACTTTTTGCCGATTTTCTCAACTTTTAACTTTTCGAAAAATAGTTTTAACCCCCACACTGCTTCTAAGGGAACGGATAGTATCCATCGATGGTGCTAACTCTCTTAATTGAAAGATATTAAATTCAATCTCATGTTTTGTTTAGATTGTATAGACTATCGTATACAAGGATCTTCTCAAGTGATTCGGTAAACTGTGGATTCTAGAAAATTCTAGAATTTTAAGAATAGCTGATTTAATCTCTACCTAAGAAAGCGTATTTTGTCAGAAAAGTAATTGTATTTCACCTTTTAGCACTCTTTGCTATAGTAATTGAAGTTTATTAGAACTCTCATTTTCTACTATTTGTTCTATCGCCAAAATGACGCAATCACTCGTTCTTTTGAAATCACGCATCTTAATGACAAACTTTTTCATTCTGTCTTATTCTTTTTTTCTCAGCATAAGAAAAACAGAAAACTATTTTCTCGCTATTACGCAATCCTTAAACTTGAGTTTTTCGCTCCAGCTTATATTTTTTATATAAAAACTCCTCTAGTTTTGTTTAGGAGTACGACAAAATATTGTACATATAAAACATTGTACATACTTATTTTTGTATTAGATTAGACTTTTACTGGTGAGTCTCTGTTTAATAATTTTATTATATGTTAGAAATCCTTCTCTCATATCTACGCTGGCTAAGAAATTATTGTCCAATGCAAGATTTCGGCATCTTTTTTTACACGCGTTGCCTCAACGATAATAAAAGCAGATAGCATGCTTTCGAAGATGCTTTGTTCGTACCTCCGCATCGTCAGGTCGTTAATCGCCTGTGCCTTATCCGTTATTCATGTCCACGTGTTTCGGAGTGCCCGTTCGATTGCATACTTCTACGTCGTGATGTACCATATAGCTCTTGTGGCTTACCAGAGAATTGGTACATAATCAGTAAATATATATATACCATGCACACAGGTGGTTGGACGAAAGAATTTCGACTCACGAGGGAACCTCTCCAAATGTCCCATCGTTTATTTAATTCCTTTTTCCTTTTCTTTTCTGTAGCTCTGAGGTGGTAATGAACATTTAGGGCTTTTCTTGTAAACTCTATAACTTTGCAAAGAAAGGTCATGTAGAGCTGGGAGATGTCTTATTTTGATAAGAATTTTGCGGGTCACAATCGCGACTTATTTAGAAAAGTTTTGAGAATTTTTCGAGGTTTCTCGAAAACCAGTTTTCTGCTTTTCAGAAACTGGCCAGGAAAGACCTATGGGCCCAAATGGATATCCAGAGGTGCAAGATCTATCCGTGAGATTAAGAAATTTCCCCCGACAGTAAAAGATTACAATAAACTTTCCTCGACATGAAACAAAAGAAAAAACAAAACAATGCGATTTTATTGTTGCTAAAACTACTGTTTCTGTTTAATCACACATGTCTCGTTCTGGTATTTTCTTGACGTAAACGTTTTAATACAATTGAGAATAGTTAGTTTTTGAAAGAACATAAAAAAGGAGATAGTCGTTAAAGGCTAACATAATTCTTCGTTTTTCCAAAATCTTAAAAATTTCCACGAAAAAAATTTTTTTTCCCCTGACGGCCGTCGACGCAAACAGGTAGATTCTGCACCTCTGTGGATATCATATTCGAAATCAGCATGGTCGATTACCTATAACCTACTACATTTCATTAAAAAAACGGGGGGACATCTGGAGAATGCTCTTGTCAGACTACCCTTCTAGTCGGAACTGTGATTGATGATAATTATTAAAGAGATGATTGCAAAGATGTTGCAAAGAAGATATCGGACTACTCGAAAGCGACGAGTCTCTCAAAGATTTGTCAGTATCCTATCTCGGTAACAATAGCTATAGAATGAGATATTCTTTTTCTTCCAAAAGAGACTTCTAACTATATTTTCTCTTAATCTTGATAGAAATATTTTTGCTTTAGACTTTTTCGAATTTGTCTCAATTTATTTTCTCAATAACAAACTTAATGGCTGTTCGTACCCAATTCCAAAGTAGCAATGATATTGGAGTATTTTCTCGCTTAACTAATTCATATTGTCTTGTGGGTATTGGTGGATCAGAAAACTTTTATTCAACATTCGAAAGTGAATTAAGAGATCACATACCAGTTATTCATACATCAATCGGTAACATTCTTTTTTGCTTTTACTCGCGTAATCTATGTTTTATTTTGTGTTTTAGGCGATACTCGTATTGTTGGCCGATTAACTATTGGTAATTGTCATGGCCTACTCGTTCCAAGTTCAACAACTGATCAAGAATTACAACATATTCGAAATTCATTACCAGACTCTGTACGTTTGCGTCGTTGTGAAGAACGTTTATCAGCACTCGGAAATGTTATTGCGTGTAATGATTATGTTGCTTTAATTCATCCTGATTTAGATAAAGAAACTGAGGAATTATTATCTAATACTCT
>CAJNOQ010007748.1:0-11946 GCA_905250885.1 Didymodactylos carnosus
TTGGATAAAATTAAACATTTAACGAAGCATCTAAAGGAAATGCAGACACAATTTGATAAGGAACGAAGTCAATTGCAAGCCCAATTCGAACAAGCACAAAAGCAGCACAAACTTGATATGCGGGCACTAAAACAACGCCTAACCAAATTGCGTAGTCAGATAGAAAAGTGGCACAGAGATCATAGTAGTGAACACAGTGATCATAGTAGTGAACACAGTGATCATAGTAGTGAACACAGTGATCATAGTAGTGAACATAGTGATCAGAGTGATCAGAGTAGTGAACACAGTGATCGTAGTAGTGAACATAGTGATCAGAGTAGTGAACATAGTGATCATAGTAGTGAACACAGTGATCATAGTAGTGAACATAGTGATCAGAGTGATCAGAGTAGTGAACACAGTGATCATAGTAGTGAACATAGTGATCAGAGTAGTGAACATAGTGATCAGAGTAGTGAACACAGTGATCAGAGTAGTGAACATAGTGATCAGAGTAGTGAAGACAGTGATTAGAGCAGTGATCACAGTTACATTGTCGGGAAAGTTAGATGATGGCAGCTTCAAATAGACTTGTCAGGTTATAGAACAAGAAGGAAACAGCAACAGTGATACTAGCGACTGTTTTTGTTGTGTTTTTTTTTCGAGAAATACATGTGATGATTTTATGCTGTTCTGTTGTATTTAATCATACGATGTTTTCGTTCTCTTCCTGTTCCACACAGCGCTGTGATCTTAGTTATTTCACAATCAAACTCCTAGATGGAATATCATACAATACCGGGTTCCTCTCTCTCTATCTAAGTGTACTCTCTGTCCGTGTATTTTTCCGAGAAAAGTACCTCTTCTCTTTTTACTATATAGACGGACAGTTTTTTCATGTAAGAGCAGTTGTTGTATTCATATCATTTTTAACACAAAATAAATTCTATTTTCGTAAGAAATCGATATTCAACTCAAACACAAATATACCATCCACTGATCCAACCTCACAATAGTTATCTATTGTGGTACGTTGCTTATATAGTTTTCTCTTACCTTAAATATATGAGTATATTCATATATGCTTTGTCACACTTTGTTGTTTTTCTGTTACTCAATTCTTTATTTCTCTTTTGTTTGAATATTTGTAAAATACAAGAACACCCACTAACACCCAAAACTATTCCAAATTAAAAACTAAGATAGCCAATCGATAGAGCTCGCCCAGTTGATTATACTAGCACTCATTTGGCTAAATCACAGCTAATGTTTTTGTCCCACTTTAAAAACAAACACCCACTAACCGTTAGTCGGTGTTTGTTTTTTAACGGTCCAGTTAAAGTTAGACTATCATCTACTAAGATATACTAAAATAATTTCCGTTAAATTCTGCACCTGCTACACAGCGATTAGAGTGTTCGGAGTAGTGCTCACAGTGATCAGAGTAGTGAACACAGTGATTAGAGCAGTGATCACAGTTACATTGTCGGGAAAGTTAGATGGTGGCAGCTTCAAATAGACTTGTCAGGTTATAGAACAAGAAGGAAACAGCAACAATAATACTAGCGACTGTTTTTATTGTATTTTTTTTTTCGAGGAATATATGTGATGATGTTGTGCTGTTCTGCTTTATTGATCATATGTTTCTAACGCGCTTAGAAAATCAGAAATGTGCATCTTGTAAAATGAAACATATTTTCTCCACGTGGAATAAATAGTTCTTTTTCTTGCACACACAAATTCAAACGCATTTTTCAAAACTCGCACTTTTTCAGTCTTTTTCTAGTTTCTCCTAAAAGGAAAAACGTTTTGAAGAAAACGGAGCATACTTTTGTGGAGCAAGGCAAGGCGAATCTTCTGGCGTATGAAAGAAGTCTTTAACTCTCATGGCAAAAAACTAGATAGCATTGCGTGGTGAGAACCTCAACGTTCGAGTGATCAGTGTTTGATCAGCTACAAGAGTTTAAGACTTGAAGAAAAGTCATCGAATGACAAGTGCCTAGATGTGCTTCGCGATGCTGAATCCGAAAATCGCATCGGTGAGTTCGAAAACTGAAAAGATCAGGAGACAATTGGGATTTTTCTGAACAATCGGTTTTTCGAGGTTTTTGACGCTCTCACAGTATTTTGAGGTTTTCTGCATGAAAACTCGGTCAAATGGAAAATATAAGGTCAGGTTCGTGATCAGCAGCGTCCCACGAATCAGAATATGTGTTTGAAGTTTCAAAAGCTGTTCCACCTGGTTTTTGAATTAGCGGCGCCTTACTTAAAACTTCTCTAGTTTTCAGTATTTCCTATAATAACATTTTCATAGCGCAATGAAAACTCATCCTTTAAGTGTAGGAATACGCAGACATCGGTAACTCGATATGCTCTACAATCCGGCGGTATTAGAACTGTGTTGTTGTAAAGCTGACCTTTAGCCTCTGGAGACCCGGATTTCCTGGATCCATCTAAGATAGTAATGAGTGCCGAAACGGATATCAGATTTGTGATCACGATCAAAACTTACCAATGAACAGCTATATTTCGCCTAATTTCCAGAGTGATACCTTAGAGTGTTCAGTCATTAGATGCTTTTTCGTCGGTGGATGTACTGGGCCAGAGTACTAACAGATTTAATAGCACTTTTTATACAAAGAAGAAAACAGTTGTAAGTTGTTTGTTTGATTATATTTTCCTAAAGTGCTTAGTAAAAATCAGAAATGTGCATCTTGTAGAATAAAATATATTTTGTCCACGTGGAATAAATAGTTCTTTTTCTTACACACGCACACACACACAAATTCAAACGCAGTAAAATATTTGACAAGGTGTGACTAAAATATCCTGTTGAAAAATTTTTTATTGAAAGAAATTATATTGATACCATGTCACTATTTTCTCTCCTCGGTCTTAGGAACGATAATAGTGATAAAACAGCCACTGTTATTAATATAAAAAAGTTTTGTGCAATCATTCTGAAGTTGATGGAAGAAACAGCTTTATCTTTCGAAAATACAATACAATATGCGTCGGAAAACATCAGAGAACAAGTTGTGGGTGTCCTTTTTCAGATTATTTCCTTATCTTATTCAGCCGACTGCTAATGTATCTGATGTTGACAGAGGGATACCACAAGGACGTACTTTAGGTCCGGTTCTGTTTGTAATATCCCATGCTGATATGCCACAAGGACTTCCATCATCTCAACATACCCATATGTATGCAAATGATGTAGCATTAGTTATTACTTAACAAATATTCAATGCACAATGATGAACAACAAGCATCAAATGAATTTCAAAAATATTCGTTCATATGGAAATAATCAATCAACTACATAAAAACAGAATATCAATGGATCCACAAACGTATAACAATTGCATCAATTGGCGAGATCAACATGAAACTGCAAGCACAAAATTATAAAATGTTTTGGTAACTATATTGATCAAAAACCATCATTCATTAAACGTGTTCAAAACATGTTGACGAAAATAAAAACTAATACACTAATGATAAAATATGTAACACAGTCAAAAACGTCATCGTATCAAGCTAAAATGTAAATTTTCAATGTCTGTATCTTGTCATATTTCCAGCAGCTTTATTCGATTTCGCGTTTGTTACCTGGATTCACAAAAGGTAAAACAGAAACAAAGTATAAACAGTTATTCTGGAAGTACTTGAAAAATATACACAATCGAGATAAATGGAAGTGTATTTACAAATGCACAATCGCTCTCCATTTATTCATTATATGCATACCGGAAGATAAAGTGCAACTGTGAAAAGACGGTTAGATAAAAGAGGACAAACATCCTGATAAATCAGTGTCATTTATTCAAGTTAAATTTTCGCCAGATTCTTACGGTCTTCAGGTTTCTTTTTCTTTCCGTAAAGCAGATAGTAGGGGTTATAATTCTACCAGTACTCTACCGTTTACAAATTGTCGACATTTTCTAAACTGTCTAATAAAGCCATAGAACAACAACATCATGAACATGACAGAAAGTTTTTTTTCTACTAGAGTCTACTACTAGAGCTTCTTCGTATTTTTCGCACCGTAAACAGAAAATGCTTATACTTTCTCTACTAAGATATTCCGGTTGTTCAACTGTGTCGTTAGTTATGTGATCTTTTTTATTAACCGAAATATATAAAAATATGATGAAAGAACAACTGAACAAACAAACGATACTAAAGGTGTATCGCAAGCACACTAAAAGTATGTTGTAATTAAGTGGCTCAAGCTATTCAATCTGTAATATGTATATATCCAGATGCAAAATTAAGTGAAGTGAAGCGTATTTTATCATATTTATCGAGATTGTTTTATTTGCTTTCGTTATCACAAGATCCTCTTCGACTATGAGCAGTTTCCGATCATGCATTATAATCTGTACGTTAATGATACTGGTGTTGACAGAACTTTCATTTGCAGCAAAAACAGGATGGCTGAGAAGCTGTACAGTGAATCAGGCTTCGAAGGTGTGAATACTGGATCATTCAAACTAGTGAGAATAATGTCTGCTTTCAAATCTGGAATGAGTTGACCGGTAGAATATTCAAGAGCTTTACTACCAAGTAGCCATTCAGAATATCAGGAGCTTGTCCAGGAGAGGTGTGTCGACGATAAGCACGATGTACGAGAAAAGCAAATTTCATCAATGTGAACATGTCTCGAGAATTATTGCATTCGATGGTATCATGTGCAAAGACCGACGTTTGGTCCTGCAGCAAGCATTTCTGATAATCGAGCAATACCGTTGTCGAGTTTTGAATTGGAGACTGGATTGTGAAAGATATTTGTTCCGGTGCTGGCCATAAACGATATTTCATGGCCATAAAGGTGTTTCTGTATCTGACATCAAGTATCTCGGTTTGTTGGATCCTATCAGATAATGGCTCTTAATTATCACAACGTTTATTATGTCTATAATGTTTATATCATCCACAATTTGAAATCAACAGATTCAAACTTTAGTTTGGGACTTTATTGTTGCACACTACGCTAAGTGGCGGTGTGTCTCTAGTTACTTCTCCCATTTAGCTCCTGTTTAATAAGTCCAAACAGAGACATTTCTCAAAGAATTCATACCGAACCTCATGGCTCAAATCTACTTTAATAATGGAGATGTGACAATTTTGTAATGACAAGAAAACATGCGATCTTGCAAGATCTTCTAAAACGTTGCTACTGGGAGCGTTGACTCATTCTTAGGTTTTATCATAAGATCATCCGATTTCTTCGCACAATATCTTGCAAGAAGCGATGAATCACTCTCAACCACGTAAATTTTGTTATGATATACCGCATATGAGTGAATTGTATATTAATTGTACAATTGGTTGTTTAGTACCGTTTCTGCCATAAATCCGTAGTGGTTTGTCGGATTCCTAAAAGTTTATTTTACTCATCTCATCACCTTTCACTACCGATAAAATTTTGAGCATTCTGTGTTTCCAGGTGACTGAGATACACGCATGAAAAAGCAGAAAAACGCGTTTTTATCTTGGCTAGCATGACTAAAAACGCGATTTTCACATCAAAGACAGATGATAAAGAAAAAGCAGACCAGTGGATCCTGTAGAGAGCAAAATTCTCTATCCATCCATATCATTTACAATTTCGCTTCGGCACTTTGGCACAGATTTTTTTGGAGAATTAAGTTTTCCGTACAAATTGTAGGGAATTGTAGGGACACCAAAATCAGTCTGACGGATTTAGGCAGCACTTAAGCGTAAAATTGATTCCACCATGAGATAGAGCATCAAAAACACTCCGGAAAACACACAAAAGTATTTTACTAAAAGCCTATTAAGTGATCCAAGAATGACTAAGTTTAGGTTTTCCACTCAGTTTGTAGGGAGAGATTTTAGAACTTGCTTTGCCCATAAGTCAATGAGATTGCATCTAAATTGTTTCAAACTAAATTCTTTCAGAACCAAAAGCAGGTAGGAAGTTGTATGAGTGGTAAAAATTTCAGCACTTAAAGTTGATATCTTCGTAGTAAACTTCGCTTTTTCTGTAGGGAGAGATTCGTTTCGAACTTTTTTCCTATTCATAGCTGTGCAGAACTGAGAAAAGTAAACTTTAATGGGCTTTCGAACACGCTCTTTCTAGTAGAGCAAACAGAACTACGTAAAACAAAAGCTTTGGAAGTATTTACCAATAAGCCATTTCGCGGTTGTGGTTTTTAGACTTTTTTCGAGGATCAATCGACCAAATATCTTTTGGGGGAAAACAATGAAACCTCAGACATCATGCACGGCATCTTTCCACGAACTAAGAGCTACGAAAGATGGAAAGCTTTATGCTAAAGAATTGTCGAGCGATAAAGAACAGTTGTTGAAAGTGAAGTTCTAAAAAAAATGAACAGTTGTTTTTTTATAGTTGAACCAATGTTTATCAGTTTGTAAATTTTTCGATTCAAGTAATTTCTTTTTTGTGTTTTCCAGTCGTTTGAAAAGCTAGAGACACACAAACATTACCACGTTGATCAGCACACTCGATTACCTAGGCTGCGACTCATTTTTATATGCGGTGGTTGTATAAAAACTGCAGAAAGTACGCTGAGCTATTTGTTGATCCACCAGACGGAGAAAAAATCGCAAAGATCCTCTGAAAGCGTTTTTTGACAAGAATAATTTCAACGGGTACACCACCTGCAGGTAATTTTTCCCGCCCAACTTCTCCTAAGCTAGTAGATAATGCTGCCTAGAGGTGTCCTGCGTAAATCGTAGATGTCTGTCTTGTTTCTATTAGAAATTATTTTGAAAATATCACGGGTCACCGCTAATTTAATACATTAGGAAATTGCACCTCTATTATCTCAGCCGGTAGACCTTTGGTAGTTTGGAAATTTTTACCTGGTACTCAGAAAATTATCGAAAATAGTCTGGTCGACTCAGATGTTTGATTAAGTTACTTACATTTTTTCCCACAAATTGTACAACTAAAATACGATTCACTCATATATACAACATTGTTCCTATCACAAAACTTAGAATTTGGTTCTTTATGTTTTATACAATACAATTCTATTATGTTTTATACAATACATAATTCTCACTTCTTTTACCAATGCTACAGAATTACTTGCTATACTCGTCAATATTATACGTCATTGTCGAAATGAAGGTTAACAAAGTACATACTCAGATGTGTCTCAACGACTTCTGTTGAACAATATGTGTTTTAGTGTTAGACCATGCCTTGGAATGAATCTGGGAACTATTTACTAAAAACCTGTGATTTTTCATATTAAAAAAACAACACCTTTTTTAAGTATTTCTCAGTAATCATTCTTCTTATAGAAAACCAAAATGCACCATTTTGTAGAGCTCATCGAGCTCTACTTGGACCAAGAAAGCTATGGCTTGGACTAGCTTCATTGATGAATCTGAGGTCAAACTATTCGAATCTGGTGCTGACTTTACCTACGTGAATAAGCTTAACTTCTTTTGCGACGCGTTGGTGATCTCTGAATTCAACTTTCAGATAATTATTTTAACGTCAAACGATACAGAATTTTACACTGTACAAACTGATACTATTTAGTTTTCTAGATCACATATAAAAAACATACTTGGAAAGTAGGGGAGCTAGTGTTTTCCAGTGTAGGTATCGAGTAAAATTGTTTTTGTTCTCTTTAGAATTCAAAATCTTCATCTTTCCACATTAGTTGAAAATCGGCTGGCAGAGCTTCTATGTGTACAGAGCTTTTATGTGTACTTTCATGTACTTTAACTAAAATTGACTCAGGAGAAGGAGCACAAACACAGTTATCCAGAGGACAGTGGCATGGATCACGTCATTGTTCTACCCTTTCATCTTCATGCGATTCTGGCCTACTACATTTTGCACCGCAGCCCGGACACTTGCTTTGACAGCCGAGACGCTGAGCAATACTTTTCTTACAACTTTCAAATGCTTGAGCTTTCATAAGTCTAGTGATTGCTGTCGTCTGATCTCTAATCTTCGTGTAATAATCAAGAATATTGTTTTTAAATCCTTTTCTAATAATTCCGCATCTTGTATTGACATTGGAAGTGCACCAAATAATGTAAAATCCCTATTGGATATTTCTTTACGTATTGCATTACGTATATGATCTTGAACTAATTTCGTACTCTGACAACTGTCGGTCTGAACAATTTTGTTGGCTTTATCGATGGCGGAGCTAATTAGCTCTTCTAAATGCAGCGTATGCATATGTGTTACAGCGTTCAGCGTTGTTTTAATTTCCTTTAAACTTAGTTCCATAAAATACCGATTGATATCATAAACATATTTAAGAATATTCTCACCATTGCCTTGACTAAAACTTTCTTCGTAGGCTTGTTTTGGTACAAATTCATGATTGATAAATTGACTGCGGACGATGTCTTCTTTTACATCACTATTTATTTTATATAAGAGGAGACTACCAATTTCTTCGAAAATTTGTACACCAGTTCTGTTTGCAAGATTTTTTCCCTGTTCGTATGAATCTTTCATTGTATTGTATTGTTGAAAAATATATTTTCTTTGCATTCTTGTATTTCTTTCGTTGAATTATATACATTCAACTCATAATTGTCATTTTCAGTTGCAATCGCTTGATCAATCAATATTTTTAGACAACCCACTGCCAAATCCATACAAAGTTTATAACGATTCAAGTGTTTATGATTATTGATGATAATGTGAGCGTTCATTGCATTCTCAATGTATGTAAAAAGTGTCTGAACTGTTAATATGTGATGCAGATAATTGCGTATTATTAATTAAATTAAGAATCTGTTCTTCTAATGTCATTATCAAACGTTGCCATATATGTACGAATATTTTCATGTTCTTCGATTCTGATTTTCTAGAACTAAACCATTCGATCTTGTCTTTCAAATCAGTCCATAATATGTTAGCGTCTTTTGTACAGATTGAATAAGGTGGCAATACTTTTCTAAAAATATTACCGGACGGTTCTGATGGTTTCTCTAGCTTTTCTCGTTGAAGCCAACAATAATGAAGTTTCTGATAGTATCCTCGGTAAAGATCACTAGTTAACGGTTCTAACAGATTATAAACAGTTTCTTGCGTTCGATTCGCTCCTTTACTCATGAGCTCCGAGTTATAAAAGTTTAGAATTTTGTTTGTTATATCGTTTTCGGTCGACAGAGATGACGTAAGGTCTTGACGATGCTGTTTTAGGACATCCTCAAAAAATTTACTCTGACAATTTTGTAATTCGTCCATTCCTAGAGTTTTGTTCAGATTAAACTGTTCTTGTGCAGCATCCATCAATTTTCTGTGAACAACACTGATTCGAGCTTTCTGTAGTGCTTTGTGTAAACGTTCGTGAAATTCTTCTTTCAATAAATGCTGCGTACATCTAATACGAGGTTCCATACACTTTGCAACTTTTTGTTTAATATCTGGTGGGTAGCAACTTCTCTCAGTGTTCGAAGTGAATTCAGCACGAGCTTGGTTCACTGTTTGAATAATATATACATCCAATTGTATTGTAAATTCATCGACTAAGCGTTTACGACTTACTTCATCGGTCATGTTCTTCGAGGTATCGGTTAGAATTTCATTAATTAGTTTCTCTACGTCTTTGTATACAGTCACGTTTTTTTTCTCCACTATTTGCGATGCTACAGCTTGTAGCTCATTCATAATTGAAAGTTCGAAGAGTGTTTTACATTCTAGTAGCTTAGGCCCTAAACCGTCGATTGCATCCCAATTACTAGAGATTTTTTCGTACAAGTGTAACATATCCACGTAAGTTGGCTCAGTTACTCACACTTGCCGTTTATATTTTTGAGACAGTAGTAGCTTGTTGATTCGGATTGTATCATATTTTACACTTTGTTGTTTTTCTGTTACTCAACTCTTTATTTCTCTTTTGTTTGAATATTTGTAAAATACAAGAATACCCACTAACATCCAGTTAAAGTTAGACTATCACCTACTAACATATACTAAAATAATTTCCGTTAAATTCTGCACCTGCTAGTACCATAATCAGCTATATAAAAATCCACCTACACAAAGTTTGGTCCATACTTAAAATTAAGGGTATATAATGAATTTCAAGATTGAAAACTTTTTTTCAAAATAGATAGAATTTTAGTAAACTGTTTATCTTTTTAGTTGATAATGGATCGGACAAGATGGAAATACTGGAAGAGCGACTCATAAGTCTTCTTCTTCCGATCCGCTATCATCGTCTTGCCATTTATGATATTGATATCGTGTAGATTTTGCAGGATCCTACTTAACATCGGCTTTAAGAAATCCTGTAGGATTGTATAGGACTTTTTAGGATCCTACTAGAATCTTTTAACCTGGGTTTCTGCGCTAAAACAAGAATATGTGCAAGCGAATCTTAGAAAGACATGAAGGATAATGAGTCATTTTTTCTCTGTAGAACGGCTAACTAAAAATACGCGCGTACCTCAGAGAATTCAAACGCTTGCTACAAGAAAGTCAGGCATAATTTCCATCGCGTTTTGAAACAGTTTTGGATCCTCTTTCAAGCCCTCATTACACTTTCGTTTCCTATTGTTGATTTCTGACTGAAACTTTTTGTGAACGTTTGGCCAAATGATCTTCTAGAGATTTAGTCCCATTTAAGGGACGGGATGAAATAGGAGCCCTAATCTACTCCAACTTACACTTGGCTGATTCGAAAGAGCACATATTTCTTATCGTGCTCTTGCTGTTGGTTCTATCTGATCACTGTGTAAACTACTCTGATCAGTCTGATCACTCCGATTTGTTTGTTCTTTGTCTCTCTCTGCTTGCCACTTTTCTTTCTCTCTGCGCATCTGCTTTTTATAGTGTGCTTTATCAGAAGCCATTTGTTGTTCCAGTTCGGTTAGGCGTTGTTTGTAACCGTCAGAATCATATGCAGGTTGAGACATCGACAGTATTGAAAGAATATGTAGCTTCTTCTTTTTTCTACCGTACTGCTGGTGACTAAAATTCTCTGCCACAAACTATTGTGTCTTGTCAAACATGTACTTCTTTAAAGCGAGTATTACACGCACGAAGCAGTCTTATGTTTTCCACGCGAATTTGAATTGAAAATCAAAAACAAAACAAAAATTCGTCTTTTTGTACAAAAAATTTGAGCTTAGTTTTTATCGCACGTTTAGAGTTTCTTACAGAATTGTTGATAAAAAAGCCAGAACAACTACGGAGGTCGAAAAATCGTACTAAGACCATGCAAGGTCGTACGAGAAGTAAGAAGTGATACGTTTCGTACTGTAGGATTGCATGATTTCTTATAGTACAATTTGGTACGGATCTGATTATATGACGGTCAAGTGTTTTGTACAAAATGGTACAGTATGATTCGTACAAAATCGTTTGGTAAAAGTCGAACGTGTTCGTGTCGTACGATATCATATGATTTGAGTGGATATCGTCCTCCTGAGATTATTTCTCTGCTTTTGCTCCGATTCATACCTGGAGTGCTTGAAAAGCTTAGATTCTTGTTTTATATGCGTTTTTCAGTGTCTAATTAGAAAATGCCTTGAGGCTTAATAAACTTCACATAGATTTAAAAGTTCACTGGACACTTTCATGAGAGAACAAAATTTACGAGAGAAAGAACGAATTACATTCCTTCCCTGATACTAGACGAACATAGCAGACAGAGAATGTAGAACTTCCTCTTTTCTTATTCTACCTTACCGTATTTACTATATTAATCTATCTACACTACCTTAACTTACGAAAGACTGACAATACTCCGAGAAATATTAAATTTACGTTTTCTAGTTCTTTTGACTTCTCAGAGCAAGAGAAATTTCTCCACTATCACTGTACGTTACCTTACTTAATTACCTTAGTTTTCTCCACTCTCTAAAAAAAATCCGTAGCTTACAAAACGAATATCGGTTTTGGCATTTGCTCCTAATAGAAACCGATATCCGTATCGTACAGTCCTGCATACCCGTTTCGCAGAAAACGTTTCAACGTTTTTT
>CAJNOQ010007749.1:0-11946 GCA_905250885.1 Didymodactylos carnosus
TTCCTGTAGCTGAGATATACTATATATAGTTGTTAATTTGCTGAAATAAAGTATGTGTAGCAGTTACATTCTTCTTTGGCTATTAACCATTGGATGCAAAACGATTCTGAAAGGAATAACCTAACAAGCTACTCACATGATAAGCATGCGTTATATACTTGATAGTCATTTGTTATATTTGCTATCTGATCGGTACGTCGACTAACCAGATCATCGTCTGGATAGCCATTGTAATTGCCAGCTAGGCCCTCGATGTACCAGTGATTATTCTGTTTGGACTTGAATTTAGCCGGTAATGATAACGTGCACGCAACAGTTGCACTAACTAATATACATCGCAAAGAAATACCTATTTTTATAAAAAAAAAAAGAGGACTGATCAGTGCTTTTTTTGCAATCTAGTGCTTTGAGCTATACTAACCGGACCATAAATTTAATACTAGTTGAGGCAATACCACACTTTTATTTGAATAATATTGTGTGTAATTCGTTTGTGTTATTGAAAAAGGATGTGTTGTTTCCGGATTATTTTCATCACTATAGTAAGAAAATGATATGTTTGTTGCTGGTACACTAATATTTAATAAATTTGACTGATTAAAAACCCTGACATCTAAAAATATAAAAGTTATTTAAATATTTTTATTTTTATGAAAACAGAACATATCACTTACTGAAATGTATCTCATCAATACTAGATATTTGAAATTTCATTCCATCACTATCAATGGTATAACTTGTAAAAGATGAAGCGATGCCTTTCTGGTATCTAATATAATCTAGATGTGGCACATTAATGCTAGCTGTTACTGTCACAGTGAACAAATCATGTGTATATAACAACATATTATCTGGATCGACAATATTGCTATTAGTGTTATTTTGTGCAATAATATTGGCATAATCGGTTGTTTGAGCAAAAATATAATCTCCAACAACATGACAAGTGTAAAGTGCACCATCAAGTGTACGAATGTGTGGATCGCCACCATACCACACTTAAAGAAATATAGAAAAAATATTTAATATTTTTAAGAATATTTATTAGTTTTTTTCTTTTGAACATTATGTGAATGTGCAAAAACTACAAAAACTAGTTGATAAGTATGCAACAGTTATGAAACAGCCTTTTCTGATCTCTTTGCGAAATAAAGTGATCATCATTTTTTTAAATGCATTTTACAGAGTTGGGAAACATCTATCTTATTTGAATGTAACATGTTCGCTGTACAAAATTATCTAGTCCAACAGAAATATAAAAAATAAATAAAACAACACATCTGAATAATTAAGTACGGTAGTAGTTAAAAACTGTTGCTTCATTTATCACGTAGACGTATCATATTTCAAAATGTTCATATTTTTATTAAAGTCGAGTTTGAAATTTTTACTATGCTACGAAACTATAACTTAGACATTTTTACAAAATCATACGTTCTGTAAGTCTGAGTAGTTCTTAATAAACAGGTTACAAAACTTTTCTTAGAAGCCCCAAGGTTATTTATATAACTGATGCATACCGAGTTGTTGATGGAAAGCTCGAGATGAATACCTGCTTGCGGCGTTTGATAGTTTCGACAATTGCTAGGTGGACGTAGTTCATAATACAATTTACAAGAACTCCAGTCGTTTGTTCTGCAACAATCATCTCTACAAAAGAATTATGAACTAAGCACATCATTTCATAGAAATATTTTCTAACTTAAAGTAAAGATTGTTATACCTGAATTTTATTCTATTTTCAAATGCAGTTGCATGACGTATATCTGATATATCTCGTAGAACTGAACCCGCAAATTGTCCATATGTTATAATGGAGAAAGAGAAGATATTGTAGCAGCACGTCTGAAAGAATGATATTAATAAACAGCTGTTATACAGATGATTTAACTCACTTGTGAAAGTAAACGCCCAAATCCAGTACCAAGTCTGGCCTTTATTTGACTCACAGGTCCAAAACAGATAATTTGATTTTTTTGTTCGTATGAATTTTCATTGTTCATTGGTGTAAAACGACTATCAAAAAAAGCTTGAATCCACGTGCACGGGCAAGGAAATCGGGGGTGATTACTGTAATGAAAATAATGAGAAGTAAAATCTAAACGAAGAATGTTACTTTAACATACGTATCATCGTTCAAATTAATCAGCTGATACTGTTGAATCCGTTGTATTTCACTCCAATATTTATATTCACAAGTAGAAAGGAATCGTCCACCGACATACATGCCCGCAATAGCTTTTTCAGCTAAAATACCAGATTTCATTTATCAACGTTCTAAAATATATACTAGATGTCTTATCAAGTTACCAATGAATCCACTTTGTCTTTGACTAGAAGGATTATTAAGAATCAGTAAATTTGAGAGTGCCGTTCGATAACCTAAAATATTTTTAAATATTGAATTGAAGAAATGTTTTCATTGAATTTACTTACCAATAAAAGGCTTTATTTGACTATTAATTTCTAAGTTCGTATAGTCGAAAGCCAGATATGTTCGAAGCACTGGTCTATTGATGTAAAGTGTATCGTAGGTATTGATTATAAACACACTAAATGTTATACCCTAAACGATAAATTCTATATTTCAAAACTATTTCTTGCTAATCTTTTGACATATATTTACAGTTTGTTTGACAAATGATGAAGTTGCCGGATAGGTCAAGTTTTTCCATTTAATGCGTACAATTTTCATGAGACTATCGTTTAACGAAGCACATGGAGGCAATGGACAAGCTAGTTCGATGATCTCATTAACTACATTGCGAATAAATCCATTGCTTGAATGTGATGTATTATATACACTCACGGCCATACTAGAACTCTATGAAGATTTAACAACTTATAGTGTCAAAGGTTTAGTTACTCATTCTCATACAAGAACTAGCTTAATGTTGAATCACTAGCAGCTGTTTAATAGAACAACTCTAGTGTAAATGAGGCCAAATAACCAGCTTACTTGTTCATATGTTAATGTTGTCCAAAACGGTGCTACAATGGCCTGTTTAAGTAGTTGAAAATTTCCTTGGTTCATATCGCGCTGATAAATTGGATCGCCAAATGTTAAGTAACCTTTGTCAACTATCTATGTATAGGAGATCAGAATCATAATTATTTTTGTTTAATTGTAAGAATGTGTCGGCTAAGAAGTTGAATTACCCAGAGTCGAGTATATTGATATGGTGGAAAATATATTGAATCGAATAATGTATACTCTGCTGATAGAATATTACGGTCCACGCCAGACTGAGGAACAAGGATGCTGTCTAAAAGGTGTATAACTAAGCATAATCTACCGAAAAAAGATCACCCAAAAAAATGATTACCTGAACAATCCGGTAATGTTGTACATGGTTGGATAGTTGTTGTCAACGACGTATCACAAATACAACTTCGACCACTTTGCAAACAACTTCTACTCAAATATCTAATAGCATACCCACAAGTTGCATTACAACTACCATTTCCGACGGGAGCCCAGCTTGAGAACGAACATGCTACGATAAAAAAAAGGAGATTATTCTAATGCGTAAAAACTATGGCGATTGATTTGGGCGATAATGCTTACAAACTGTAGTAGTTGCTGTTGTTATCGAACTGGTAGTAGATGTAATAGAAGCATTGTTAGTGATAGTATCAGTTAATGGGTACCTAGAACTTGTTGTGGCTGTTTGTGAAATGACTTCGCTTCTATACAGCGACGATGGAATCGAAGATGATTCAAGATTTGGTAGAGAAGCGGTTTGAGTTGTGATGTTTTCTGACGCTGATGTTTCTCTAACATGTGGTATAACAGTTGTTATAGAAGGGAAGAATGTGGAGGTTTCAAGTAAAACCATTGAAGTAACTGTTATTGTTGTTTCCTGGGAAGAAAAGTTAGTTTGTTGTGCAAAGGGTGCAGACGAACTTGTTGAGTATATTGTGTCACTAATATTTGGTGAGTTAACTAATAGTTGAGAGGTTGAGGCAATCAGTTCGAGTGCGGTAATGTTGTTAGTGACGATGATGGACGCCAATGCAGTAGAATAGGTGCTCTGACTGGATTCATTTGCGCTTAGCGACTTACTAAGTGCTGATAATTCGGACGTTTCTATTTCAAAAATAAAAAAAATAGCTTAATGCAATAGTCAGTTGCACACATGTGCTCAAAATAACGAATTTTGTTGGACACATTTCAAGTTAAACAGAATGTTTCACAGGTATTCTAAGGAATGTTGTTTTTTTAATATGCAGGCAAGACACATTTTTCTTATAAATCTGTTTAAAATCTAATTTAGTAACATACCTGTCGATTCATATTGTGTTGGTATATAACTTGATGATAACGTTAAATTTTCTGAAAAAAATATCGTAGATTCTGATAGGACTGAAGTAGTTATCGCTGATGTTAATTCAGGCGTTAGCGAAAAATTTTCTGCTGTGCTTTCAGATGAAACCAATGGAGTAGTCGTTTGAGCTATGGTGTTTGCATTCGATATTTGTACTATCGTGATACTCGATAATGGCAAACTTATCGTTTTAAATAACGTTGTAGTTTGAGTAGAAGAAAGTTCTTCATTTCCTGAACCAGTGAATTGTGATGATGACTGCACCAAATTTGTAGCTGTGGACAAAACTGAATTTGACATAGTCTGAGATGTAAATATCGTAAAAGAGCTTGTGGTTTCAGATTCCGTTAGAGATTGAACAGTTGTAAAAGTAGATTGTATTTCTTCAACAAAAGTTAATGTTGGTTCAGAAGAGTCAAATAGTGGTGTCATGATCATTTCAACTGATACTGGGAATTCGTTCACACTGCTTAGAGTTTCATTTTCTATTAATGTAGAACTTTCTCTTAAACTTGTAACAATGTATTCACTATTAGTACTTTCTGATTTGATAGTTGAAGGCTCTAGATAGGTTTCTGATGATGGACGAATTGTTGATTCCATAGTCGATGACATTGTCAATTGTTGAGGTAAAGTACTTGTTTCCACGAAATATGTTGAAGATATTCTGGAGATAGTTTCTGGAGTTGGAAGAAGAGTGGCTAAAAAATACCAGTATATAGTGTATTAGAATTCAAAATAGTAAAATCAATGAAAATCGATAGTGATTATTTCACCAGTTATAAAATAGACAGTGTCGTACGCAACCGTCCAACACAATAGTCTACTTCATGTTAAGTTCAAATGTAATTTGCTCTTTTTAATATTTCTTTACTACTTTTGGTGTTGCATTAGCATAAGTTAGCCTTTCTTTGTAACAACCATGCTTGCAAAAATAAAATTCAGTTCAGTTCGATTAAGGTTTCTAACGGCTTTTAAGAGAGTGATAGTTCTTGTTTTTTTTGTTAGATAAATCGATATTCCAGATTCTAAGCTCAATTTTTTTGAAACAGGCTTTGTTTAGTATACATAGCAGGATCTCGCAAAATCTCGAACCATTTTTACTTAGAAAAATTATCTAAAGCTTAAGAAATTTTAAATTTGAGAAAGTGACTCGATTTAGTAAGCACAAGCACCTACCTAAATGTAAGTTTATTAATTTCTAAAGGGATTCCCTGATCTCTGATTTGCGCTTTTAGTTCTGGACGTTCCGTAGAAGACAGAACAACCGATGTCTTTGCGGATATTTTCTTTCTCGCTCAAGTCACTATTTATGTAAGAATCCAACTCCCCGTTTCAAGCAATCAGAAAAAGTTAAGTTCTTTTAAAATCATTCTCATTTTAGTCATTTTCTTTTGAACGTGCATGTGTCAATCAAGGAAAATTGTTAACAAAATTTGTTCTTAAAGGGCTTCTGTTCATCCACATAAAATTGAAGAAGGAATAGAGAAAGATTTTATAAGTGTGACATTTCTCTCTTGTTGTTATTGCTCATTGCACAGTTTTTGTGTTGTTTTTACAAGAATCAAAAAATCTAAGTAGTTGTAAGTAACTATGTATATGTAGACAAGTAGTGTATGATTGCGAAGAAGACGAAGAATAAAAGCAAAGTTATATACAATTTGAACATAAATGGTCATTTTTTTCTTGTGAATATAGTTAAATAACCGTACAATGTCAATAATTCTATTAGTTTGCCAGTGTGTCTTGAACCTCAGAGATATTTATTTTACGACTATAAATGAGAGAAAATGATGAAAATTTTAACACCTTTGTATTACTTACACTCTCCACTACCATCGACTGTTACACTTGCATCAAACAACATTTGTCTTGACATAATATCAATGGGAATCAATTCTTCGTTGTGCATGTCAATTAAATTTGCCCATCGTTCTTCTTTATCATCACTATTTATCAATGATGATTCATCATAAGATGTTGTTAGAGACAAATTTGTATACTGAACTAATTCTGGTTTCGATGTATACAGAGAAGAGATGTTCATCACCGTAGTTGTTGTCGACAGAACGGTCGTTATCATCGGTAGCGATGTGTTCAATTGAATATCGCGCTTTAATTTCTGTCCCTTTTTTGACAATGACGATGGTGACTTCAACAACATGCCTGTATTAACGAGACGAAATTCTTCGTATAATGGTTCTTTATTAAGTGATTGTACAATTTGATGATTATGTTCGATCGCATGAATATCGGATAGTTCGCGAATAGTACCGATTAGATCAGAATAAGAATGTTTATGATATGAACTAGACCATTCCATCTTTTTTTGGCTTATAGCTAAATCCGAATAAAAACAATATGACAAAAGTCATCTCTTGAATACTACTAGACAAATTTAATATAAGATTTACTCGATAAAGATACCGTAAAGAATGTTTATAATAATAAAGAAGAAAAAGTAGTCCTATGCGCACATATATCACATAGACAAGACTTGTCTAGTTTATAATATGTTCTGTTTTTGTTTTAGCGTTATGGTTTTCTTTATCTGCTTCGGTTCCTGTTATAGACATTTTATCCTGAAATTTGTTTAGGTCTAAATATATGCGTATGCTAATCGAACTTCTTATACTTTGGCTATCATACAGGTGAACTATTTCTCATATCGATGTGTTATTATGTTTACTTGTCATAAAAAAAAGTAGTTGACATATCTCGTATATATGAGATCAGTTTGTACAATAAAATCCTATAATTTGTCAAAACGTTTTTACCTTTGATGATATATGGCCGTTTCAAAAATAATAGAGCTGCCAGCAGCGAATAGTATAATTGATAATTCATTATCAATTATGCATATATAGTGAGTGACCGATAAATGAATGACTTCTGAAATGATTAATACCAAATATAAATAAAAATACAAAATCAATGTATGCTAAGAAAGAAATATAAAAGTTTAGTTTTCGTATGTCCGATTTTTTTCTTAAAAATAGAAAAAAACGTCGATTGTAGTAGCAGTAACAACTCGAATAATATTTTAGGACGTGTAACTAAAATTTGGACACAACATAGCTCAAGAAGAATGACAAAAGACAATAAAAGTTAAACTTTCGAAATATTCAGTTCTTTCTCATATATTTATGAATTGTACAAACCTGTTTATATATGTCTATTATGAGCATTTATATACTCAAAATGATGAATGAATATCAATAATAAAAAGATGTTTTTACCGTTTTTTTAGAGAGAGAGAGAGAGATTATCAACAACAGCAGTAATACTTCACCGATTTCGATAGAAAAAGAGTAGATGTTAAATCTGTTACAATAAAACAAATTCTCATCTATATCGATTGTACAAGTAATAGTTAGATTAGGCACACACATACTTTCATCCTTAGAGGAATTCTTTTTGACTGTCGAGAAAGGTAAACTAAAACTTTATACATAGTGAGAAAAAAAGAAAGAATAATATTATCATAATAAAAACAGACAATAAATTGTGAATATTTTCAAATATAGGTTAGATAGACAGAGTATACATAAATGAAACTAGCCGGAAGAGAAAAAACAATTCGAAGAATCTTGGCCCTTCGCTAGTTATCCAGCATAAAACCGACATTAACATCGACCCAAATTTTATTTTTAGCGTAGCATATGAATAATTGAAGATTGTCCGTTTGAGTTTTGTATCAATATCGGGTGTCCTACTCTCAGTCTTTTTCCACACCTAGTGTACACGGAAAAGTCCTTGTCAATATCATCGTTTTTCACACAAAATCACGCCTAAACTATAATTTCAGAACTTCAATCAAGAAAACTAAGCTAATTAGATGAAAGTCGAAAAAAATGAAAACTTTCCAAAATCAAAAATGTTCTTCTGTTCAAAAATTCTTGTGTTAACGTTTTGAGAGTAAGAAAAACTGAATTAGCCATTTTGTAGCGCTGATTTCTCTCTATCTTTTAGCTACACTTTAAATTTTATCACAACAAAAGCTACGGCGAAATACTAGTTTTTCAGTCGACTGTCATGCATTTTTTCATTAATTTTCTAAATTTTGGGTATAGTAATTAGGGGTGCTACTTTACTTTTACTAATTATTACATTATCTGGTAAAAGTAATAAGCGTTTGCTACTTATTATAGGTAAAAAAGTAATAAATTTTTTTATTTTATAACTTATTACTTCTTTATGTAATAATTTTTCATTGCTTTACTTATTACTTTTCATTACTTTTCGTCTTATTAGTAATAAGTAAAGTAATAAAAGATTATTACTTGGAAAAAGTAATAAGTAATAAGGTAATGAGATTTATTACTTGTTTCCTGGTAATAACTGATACGTTTTATTACTTATTACTTGGTAAAGAACAGTAAAGTGTAAAGTGACACCCCTAGTAGTAATGTGTTCAGTAAAAGTCCCATAGCTCCATCAAAATAAAAGCTTCTTCGGTCGGGTCTGTTTTCTTTTGATCAAAAATGATTGGTCTTCTATCTAACTGCAAAACCAAAATTTCAATCATGTTTTCCGTGTCTAGCTTGAGCACATTGCTGAAACGCGGAGGTTGTCAATTTCTGACATATTTTTATAACTTCGTTCTCCAGCACACCATCTGCTCTAAAAAAAGCTTTTTACAGACCACGAGAAAGAGCACATCTGAAAGTACCAAACATAAACTGAGTTCTGACTTTTGCTACACTTTTTAGCGGAAATAGTAGCAGAAGAAAAAGTTCAAGTCGAAAAAAATTTTGAGTTTGAAAAATTTTCATTTTTTTCCACTTTCATCTAATTGGCTTAGTTTTCTTGATTAAAGTTCTGAAATTAAAGTTTAGATATGGTTTTGTAGAGTATTTCGTAGCACATCTATTAAAAAAAACATCGAGTCTCGGAAACAAATCCAAACCAAGTTATAAGGAAAATACTGAGAAGCTCATATTATTCATGAAACATCCGTTATATTTACCAGAGATTGAAATTTTGTCAAAACAAACCATCTAGTGTACTGAAGTTCCGTAAAATAAATGAAAACATATAGAAATTAGTTTGTCTATTTACCGGTTAAAACAAGCTATAAGTAAGCTATAACATTATACTCTTGTACGATTTATGCAAATTTAATATCCTCTTCTTATAGAGTAAAATTGTGTACCATTTCTTCTAATAGAATCAACAGACAAAAAGAAAAGAATCAAAACAGCATATAAAACATATGTACCCGAAAACGAAATAATCATCATAAGCCCTATATATTCGGTTCATTTATTCTTCTGTTCTGTTTGTACAATTTCTGGTCTAAATTTCTTTTGTTTTATCCTGTATATTGTGCATGAGGTTAAATCTTTTTTTTATTTTTTAAATGATTACAGGGATAGTCAACAACAAGTTATGTATTACAGAACAAAAAGAAAAAAGTATATCAGTTTCTTTTCAAATAATCTAACAAAAAACTAAAGTTCCGAATTTCATAATTCTTAACAGAAAAGCAAACAAAATTTCATCATACATCGAAAGTATTGATGATCTAGATGTAGATCGATGAATGTAAAAAAAGTAACAATTTTTTTTTTATGTACGCAATAACCTGATAAACTGATAATGTATAAGATGATCATCGGATTTATTATCGTCATTATGTTTCCCGATGATATTTAATTTAACGGCTTGTCCACGTAACGTGACACTTTGCTGATCAAGTTTTTTTTGAATTTTTTTCGTCGAAAATCGATAGGGGCACATCACTAGACGCAGCTTTTCATGCTGATCACGAATCTGATTTTTTTTTGAAGAAAAAATTAATTTTCAATATAAAAATTTGAATTTAAAATTATTAAAAACTTTAATTTCAATTTTCTAACCTAGACATTTTGTTCAAAAAATTTTAAAAACATATCATTGAATAGAGAATTGAATTCTCTAAAAAATGGCTCACTTTCTTTTAAGATCTATTTTTCAGTCGAGACACAGTGGTTGCTTGAACGTTTCAACATCCGCCGTGGTCTGAAAGTCTCAAAGAATTTTTTGAACTTTATTTCAATTGAAGGCTTTTCAGGAAACCTAGAACTACATAGACTATAAATATGAAGCTTTTTGAACAACGTTTAATGCCTAAAAATCGTGTGACAAAAAAGTGTGTCACGCCGTTACGAAAAATGTCACGGCTTTATGTTTGTTTTTTGCATTTTATACTCGAGTAAAAAAAATTGGAAGAAAAGTTTTTTTATCGTTGAATAGCTCGTTCGATGTTCTACAAAACTTGCTCTTGAAACTGTCTAGCTTGATAGATACTTTTGCAGGAAATTAAAGCTTTATCACCAGTTTTCAAATTTAGGGCTCTTTTAGGTCACGCCGTTACGCACTGCAGAAGCCTTTCTGAAAGCTCGAGACTTGAACAAAAAAACTTCATTTTTATACCATAAGTAGAGTAAAGCAAGCTGCATCGAATGGCGCTGGAATGAGCTTTCTAGCTCTTATGGTTTTTAAGATAATTAAAGATAAGTGTGTCAAAAATGTCACTCCGTTACGTTTGGATAAGCCGTTAACGTCGTTTACCCTGAGTGTTCAAAAATAAGAAAAACTTCTCTGTTTATTTTTGCTTGAGGAAAATAAACAGCGATTGTGCCTATTTATGTTTGAATATAATCTTATTTTTTTATTTTCGAATGAGTAAGAAATTTTAGAATACATTTAAACTTGAGCTGCTGAAAAATAAACCGACCTGACCGCTTCCCCTCCCAATATTGCGAACATTACAATTATATTAGCCTCTTTTTAACAGACATAGTAAAATTTAATCTTATTTACTCTATATTATCATAAAGGAGGTAGAATACAAATATATGCTGATTTCAGCCGATTGACCGGACAGAGCTATTTGCGCTCAAAATTCCATCTACTGAACTAATAGAGTATAAAAGTTGAAAGGCAAAGGTAAATATTCACGAATAGAATTTGAACAAAAACAACAACTAGAGGACAAAAAAATTTAACAATGAGAATTAAAAAAATATGCCAATTGATGCCGCATAAAATAGATGAATTGTGTGACACATTTTATGTAAAGCAAATCAAGTAAAACTGAAGTGTAGTTTTCATGTTTCTAGTTGTTCATAAAGTTAACAGCGATAAAGTCATTAAGTAAAAACTGACGGATGAGATAACAAGTTTTTCTAACTGGCGAGTGATTGTCTTCGAATGTATTTCACATTACGT
This sequence comes from Didymodactylos carnosus, assembly GCA_905250885.1. Classification (NCBI taxonomy): domain Eukaryota; kingdom Metazoa; phylum Rotifera; class Eurotatoria; order Philodinida; family Philodinidae; genus Didymodactylos; species Didymodactylos carnosus. The sequence goes on from CAJNOQ010007749.1 coordinate 11,544, forward strand.
TTTATTATTTCATCCTGACGGTAGAGTATGAGTCCGTCTCTTACGAGGGAACCTCTCGAGGTGATTAAAAGCTTTTCGACTCAGACTATTTTCATCATGTAGGGAATAGTCAGCAGTGAAAAACCCCAAGTTGGTTTGGGCCCATGCGCCTTTTTGACGGAGATATGAGTTAATTAATGAAAATGCCCTTGACAATAATTAATTAATAGCTTACGACCACGATCAGCTAGGAGTCGGAAATTTTCACCACAGTTGAAAATAGATGTTGCCTACTCACTGCGACACTTTTAGGCTTGTAAACCAAAGCTTTTGCAAGATATGAATTTTTTATGATTTAGTCAGCTTTTAGTGAAAATTCACCATTGAAAACCTAAAAACTTGTTATCACCTTTTAAGTACCTCT
>CAJNOQ010007750.1:0-11945 GCA_905250885.1 Didymodactylos carnosus
AGTCGTAATAGTAGCCCCTTCGTAATACAAGCCCCCCCTAAAAATTTTGAACACTCGGACAGTTTAGAAGCCCCGGAGGCTTCTATTATGGGGGGGGTTTACTGCAAGTATTAGTATTGATAATTGCAAAAAACAGAATTTATTTAGTGTGAAACATATAAAATCTGAACAAATGAATACCCTATAAAAAGAGATTAATATGGCAGGGCCTGCTAACAAGCCTACTCTTCAATTGCAGCAGGCAAAATTCTCACGAGCAGACCTGTGCAGGTCGGTAGGGAGCATCGTGACAGACCTATCTCTACAGAGGTATGGGACAGTGTCTACCACGATGTTCCTACAGACCTGCACAGGTCTGCTCGTGAGAATTTTGCCTGCTGCAATTGAAGAGTAGGCTTGTTAGTAGGCCCTGCCATAATAATCTTTTTTTATAGGGTAGACATAAGTTACTATAAAATCTTTATAGCTTCCTCAATAAGGGTTCTTTTAGTCTGAAATTTACACGAAATATCAAATTAATTTTTATTAATTCAAAATGTTTGTTAAAAATAACTGCTTTTTTGCATTCTCTACCTGAATATGATTTGCAATTGTGAAAAAAATCAACTACATCTATTTGTTGGCAGAGTCAAAGTTTCTATTAACGGGAACAGTTACCAGTTCTTTTCACTAGTTCTCAGGAACTTTAGAATCTGGAATTGTCCTACAAGAACGTTTTCTAGATCTATTCAGGAAATCTTGGTTTTATCACATTTTACCCAATTTTTTCTTCGAGAACATGATCCAATCAAGTTTGTTGGTCTACTTTGAATGTTTCAAAACTTTTCAGGTTAAGTGCACAGCAGTTTTTGTTTTCAATTATTCGTTCATCATTCCTAATTTCTTTCGCCACACTGCTAAACTATCTTCAAGGTGAATAATTGGTAGCTGTGTTCTTCTTTGAAGAAAACTTTGCATCTCAGATTAGCTAAGCTCTTTCTCTGTTGTATTTTCAAGTGGTGATTCGATAAATGACTGGAACGTGGTCTCAATATAGAAGTGAGATTGAGGCTAATGTCCTTTGGTTCGCCTATGAATTCTACCTTATTAGCTATTTTTTTCGAATAATCTTACTAGGAAAAGTCGAGGAAAACAGACATAAAAACTGAAAAAAGCATGAGTAAAACTGTCTTCATGTAGTTTTTTCAACATTTTTTTCTCTTACAGGTTCTGTCCATTATCTGAGTGGAAAAGAGCAAAAAGGTTAATGATCTTTCTACATTTTTCAGTACATCAAAGTCTTTTGAGTCGAATGATAAAAAACTGACATTTAGTTGAAAAACGAGCGAGTTAGGCCAGTGTTCTGAAACATTTCTTTTCACACACTTGCTTCACTACGGAAGAAAAAGCTGATTTGTCATCCTTCAGTGAAGGATCTTCACTATTGAATAAGTGAGCAAGCAAAGAAAAGACGATAGGAATCTAGGAAATAAGATATCTTATTTCTTTCTGCATAAGATATCCCATGCGGGTATATTTTTTTGTCTCAGCCCGTCGATAGAAGAGAAAGAGAACAGAAAGATTTATATATATGCGAAGAAAGATATCCTCTTTATCTGTCAGTTCTCTAATATAAAAACACATGGCAACAAGGAGCAGAAAAAAAACTTTTTGCTGATCAAAATATTCTTGGGACTTCTTCAAGATATTTCTTATCGCAAGAAATAGCAAGAAAGCCTTCAGGGGGCCGTATCACAAAAAAGCCTAAGTCTGACTTAAGTCTTCGTTATGTGCACTTATGTGCTAGTTTTATACACTTAAGTCTAGACTTGACTAAGTTTTTTTCGTGATATGACCCCTAGAGTAATTTCTTGGGCCAAGAAACAGGCAAGAAATGTCCCAAGGTCTTGCTTTCTTGGTATCAAGAGCTTTCACTAGCGTACATATATAAAACAGGATATAAACTATCAGCATCCAGAGAATTTCCAATTTCTACAGAGTTCTTGACATGAGATAACTGGGTGCATTTTGTTCAACAGACAACCTCATCGAATATACTTGTCTCCTCAAAATGAAAGGTTATACCATCTTCACTGACGCTTACATTCTAAGCTATCACGAAAATAGTCTTGTGGCTTTCGTCGTTGAAGTGCGCTGTATGGGCAATATCGGATGTCCCAGATTAAATAGCACCCTTAGTATTTCCTCTACAACTTTTTTTTGTTATGTTCTCAACTCTCAATTATTTTTCCATTAGATACGTTGTCAGATGCTGCTCTACAAAAACATCAGGAACATATTGTTGTAAACCACACAATATAAAATTAGAGGAAATGCTGTGAAACTTGAATCTCCATTACTTTGTAACCCAAAAGTCGCTTTTGTCAATTTTAGTCCTTCATAATTTGCCACATAAAAAGAAGCATATAGCCGTTTCATAGCTCTTCAAAAGCTCTATCAAGTGGCTATATTTAAAATTCTTTATGGTCACAAACGATTGAAAGAAAGTATTTTTTCTGTTACTGATTTTGGCAAAAATCATCATTTCTAAACTATCGTTCTAAAAAATTTCTGCAGAAACTTCAGCCAAAATCAAACATTGTGAGATTTGTTCTATCTTAAAGCAAAAGAATTTTTCTGCTATATCCTAACACAGAAAGTTCAATAGCTCTACTTCTTTTCCTTTCTTAAGGCGAACAAGACAAATTCTCACCTTTTTTTGGTAAATTTTAATAAAATCGCATTTTGTATCGCAAGAATAGATTCAAATCGAACCTATGACACACGAAAAGAAAGGCGATACTTCGCAGCGCCCGAACATCCATTTTGATTTCTCTTTGATGCAAGCTACCGTGTTGTTTTAAGATACCACCTGATGGAGATTCAAGTTTCACAGCTTTTCCTCTAATTTTTTATTTTGTGGTCTACAAAAGTATGTTCCTGATGTTTTTGTAGAGCAGCATCTGACGACGCATCTAATGGAAAAATAATTGAGAGTTGAGAACATAACAAAAAAAAGTTGTAGAGGAAATACTAAGGGTGCTATTTAATCTGGCACATCCGATAGGGCACTAATATCTTGCTGCTGGATACTAAAAGGTCATGTGACTGCTCATTAGAATTGTCGAAATTCTATTTTGACAAGAAAACTCTATATTATCAGATTGTTATTTGAAAAAACTTTTTGTCTGAATAAGTCAACGTGATATTTGAGTAAACATACGGTTTTGTAACGTACTTGATCGATATATTAGTCAATCCCATCCTTTTTTTCTACAACATTTTCTGATAAGCTCAACTTTCCTTCAAAGGTTGACAGCTTTCGAAATTAGAACAATTAGATTGTGAACTTTTGGCATCTAAAAAGTTAAAAACAAGTCTTGGATGAAGGCGAACTTGGTAATGAGCTCTAAACCATATGATAGAGACAGGAAGACTGCAGCTACAGATCGAGGTATTGTCGCTCCAACCTGATTAACACCGATTTGTTGATTATAACTCTTATGTATTAAGTGGACTATCTCTATTTACCTCATGCGTACTAGTGAAGTATTTCGTTTTACCTCAATCGGGGTGAAAGAAGACAGGTGAATAAGGCTCTTCGTATTTTGGATACGACTCGAAAACTACCAGACTTTCTTTGCATCAGCATGTGCCGAAATATTCGATCCCCATTATGTTTAAAAGCAGGTTTTTCCGCTCTTAAAACTTCTGAGAATTCAAAAACAAGTCCAAAAGCATCTTTTTTTTATCCTGAAGTACTCTATATCTAACTCACCCTGTATGTACTAAAGAGGACAAAATTGGAAATGTATTACACAAGTATTTTTAATATACAGGTCGAAACGCATACATAGCTCTCGCAACATAACCACAAATATTTAGCTAAGAAATGAGGGTGTCACGCATATTTTTGGGCGCTTTTTGAAGAAATTTTTTTTGTGAAAAGCTATGTAAAGCTATAGCTAAATAATAAATTTTTGCTAAAACCTGTGTCTTATAATTCTAGTCAAGATTCTCAGTTAGAATTTCAAGAGCTGAATATGTCATATTTGTAAAAAGAAATAGTCGAACTTTGAAAATCCATATACTTTTCGGAGCTCAGAAAAAATTTCGCGTGTAAAATAAAATGCCTTACTATCAATCGATTCAGAATTTTCAGTTCAATAAAATACTAAAATTTATTTTGAAAATAATATACTTGATTTGACAGAGAAAATATTAGAAAAAATTATATGTTTAAAAATAAATCGATTATTTCAGTTTTTCCTTATGGCCAACTTTATATATCATTTAGTAGAACAGCATTTTCTTCCGAATGGAATGTAAACTAAATTATAACCGTTTTGACATTTTTTGAGAAAATTGAAATAAATAGATGTCGGTGAAAAAGCACCGGTCTTCAGTGAGCGCAAGAGATTGCACAATCCATCGAGTGACATATTTTACGATTTTTAATTTTTGTCTCTGCTCCTTCAAACTAGATGTAAAAACATGAAAATTTTTCGGACTTCACTTTAGACATCGTTCACAGAGCAGATTATTGACTGAGACTCTTTCAAAAAAATGTCAGGAAATTTCAAGGCGATTGTCTAATAAGTGCCGATGCTTCTTCTTGATTATGTTGTGGTTTAAATTTGTTGTAAACAGCGATAATTAACAATGTGGCAAACACAACAATGGCTAGCATTATACAAAGCATCGTTAATGGTGTTTTTAAAACTAATAAACTTCCAGCATATAATGGACCGATCACTGTCGCAGTATTAATTATGAATCGTTGTAACCCTTGCCCTAAACCTTGATTTTCATTACGAATTAATTGTGTAAATATTGATGTTGATGTTACAGCAAGCAGAGGCAAAGCTAATATATCAAGAGCCACGAATAGGAGAAATACGGGCAAGAGTTTTGTTGAACCACGCTCAGTAAACGGAAGAATAATAACAGCAATCGTACACGCGATACCTAATACAACAAAACCAAATAGCAGAATTGTACGATCAGCACATCTTTTTGATGCATAATGTAAAATAATGTAAACTACTGTTATTTCGATTCCAGCGACGGCAAATAATATTGACACTTGTAGTTCTTTCCAATTAAATTGATAAGAAGTGAACGGTGTAAGTGTTGTTTCGAGAGCAGTTTGATTGAAATACGTCACGAAACTAGCGACAAGTAATACGAGAATTGCTGGCTTTTTACATATATCATAACACTTCCGTAGCATACTTGAAACTGTTGTTGAATCATTATGATTGGCCGCTACCGTACTATTAACTGTACCATCGCCAAACTCACTAGTCTAAACACGAAAAACAATGATTATAAATAACAACAGGGGAAGGCCAGCATTTAGTACCGATTTGGATACCGAAATATGCAAAGGATCGTTTCATCAATATTCTTAAATGGTGAGCAGTTAAATCTCGACTTAATCTTAGTTAAGAGTTTCTTTAATTCTTAGTGTTTCATCCAAAACCTTGAGTGTCGACTTAAGTCTTTGTTTTGAGCAAAGTACGCCTCAACTCCATGAAAAATAACCTTAAGAGCCTTCCCACCCATTTAGATTTTTTCATACCTCCCCAGTTTGTAGAGGATATCTCGAAGTATATGTCTTGAAGTTTTTTCGGCTTACTAACATTATTTGGCTGAGAAAAAAATTAATGAGGTCGAAAATTTTGTTAAATTTTTTAGTTCGGGGCTATTTTTAAAAAGATTCTTGATCATTTTCCATTCGTAACGAAAACTTAGGTCTTGCGTAGCTCAAAAGAGAAAATGTGTGAAGATATTTAGTACATAAAAAAAATTTTTAATTTTAAAATCGAGTTTAAAGAATCACGAACCAAAAATAGTCTCATTCATAGAAATTGACATTCTGAACAATTTTTGCAGCCACACTTTTGCTTCAAAATGCTTCATTTTTAAGATACTATGATCAAGGTTTTTTCAAAACACTTTTAGACCTAAAGTTTCATCAGGAAGATAAAAGTTAAATTTCTCCGTCATACTTCATCGTGGAACGGTGAATACTTTTTTTTTCTATATACAATTTGATGTCCTCTATCTGACGTTTAAGTTTATGAACTTACGAGTATTGATGACATGCCTTCTGTAGCTCGTAAAATTGAAGATTGAGAGCTCGAAACTATTGAACATGGATACTTGTCTAAGTACTTGATACGTAACTCACAAATACAAGTACTTGTGTAAAACCTCACAAGTAATTCAAGTGCGTATAAGTAAAATGTTAAGTACTTATCGACTTTCTCCAAGTAAATATGACCCAAATACTTCACATTTTAGTTAAGTATTTGTTTCAAAGACTTTTTTTGATATTGAAATATTAGAATGATTCAAAGTGTGTCTGTTTGCATTCAGATGGTGATGCGTTAACATGAGACTGGAGCCAGACACACTTCAGATCATTCTAATATTTCTCAAAAAAAAAACAGTAGTATCAAGGATGTTATAACGTGGTTATTAAGAATCGTTCCGACTTTCTCGAATGCTGAAAAGCGAACAAAAGTGCTAAAAGGTGATATGATAAAAATGTGCTTTTCCTTCCTTGATCAATAAACTTCTGTGAACATTTCTTATTGATTAGAGAATAACTTTGAGTCAAAACTGGCACATACCGTGGCTCTAGGTAGATCAAAGAAGAAGAATATTGTAATAAATTCTAATATAAACCACAATATTGCCATGATTAGACCGGGTGAATTGTACATTGTCACCTGTTTTGCTCCTATTTTAAAGTTCATCTGTTTCAATATAATTGTAAAACATGGTCCAAACAAAAGACCAATTTGACGACATGCTAATATTTTTGATAATAGCTGTGTTCGAGTTTTAGGTGTAGAGCGACGAGATAATTCAGCTAAAAGGGGGGGTACTACACCCATGCCAATACCAGCAATTAGTCGAGAAAGAATAATAAAATAAATATTAATACCGAGAAAATATAAAATATTTCCAACAATTTTAAATAAAAGCGAAATAATAACCAAACGTTTAAGACGATAACCTTTATCAGTTAAATATCCTAATATAATACCAGCAATTGCACCCGACAAGGCGAATACGGATAATAATAATCCTACAAAAAGGAAAATTGAACTTTTGAAATTTAGTGTATCATAAGTCATACATTGCATGTAAACATCTTTCTAATTCATTTATTCTTACCCATAACAACGCCACCATAATGAAACTGCATATATTGTTTAATGTAGCCCCATGCCGTAGGCAAAATTATTGCATAATCGATACCTAAAGATATTTTCTTTCATTAAGTGTTCATTATTTCAAATAAATTTTATTTTCATTTACCGGTTAAAAGTGATATACAACCAATGACAATTAATGTTGTTGTTCGTTCTCGTCTAGATTGGTATGTCAATGTATCAGTTTCATCATTTCTCATATCGTCTTTTGAGGAAATAATCGTATGATTTCCATTAAAAATGGCTTCATTTTTAATATCCGAATTTTGTTCAACAGGTTTTGAATTTTTTGGCGCTTGTTGATATTCTTGTTCATCATTAACAGATTGTTGTAATTGTTGTTGGTAATTAATATGATCCGTATTCATAACTAGAAAATAAGAGAGATAAAATTATTACAGAAAAATCTTCAAAACAACAACAATAATTTCTTTATCTATTTATACAACGTATGTAGTTCAATGAACTTAAACATAATAGCACAACAACAACAAAAAATAATTTGTCATATTTATATAGATCATTTTTCTTTTTTCTATAAATGTTTTTTCTAAGTTTATTACTTAATTGAATGACTAATTAGATTATTGAAAATGGTATATTTAATCGAAAGAGAATTTACTACGACAATGAACCATTTACAACAGAAGAAGATATTAAATCACAATTTTTGATATAGAATGACAATTGTCTCTCAACTATTCGATAAAAATACAAATGAAAAATCTACTTTAGACATGTCAATAACAATGTCAACAAACTCTGTGAAAAAATAACTGTAGCAGCTAAAATACTTTATATAACCAGTGACTTAGAGAGAGAGAAAAAAAATAATAGCTGTGGAGAATTACTAATGTTGGCAAATAAATGCTTTAGTCAGTCATTCATCATACAGATGATTTCTTGATTAACAGGAATCGTTTAAAAAATATGCATTTTTTCTTCTTTTCTTTGTTCTTGTTCTATATTTACACGTGTAAAGTCTCATGGCGATTTCCTACTCTACCTCTTCCAGAAAAAAAGTGGTATTGAGATTAGAGTCATATCTATCACAAAATTCAATTGTATATGATATCTTTGATTATTAGAGAAAATAGATGGATACTGTAACATAATAGTGACATAATATTCATATTCCGTATGATTGATGAAATTAAAAATCTTAATCTATATCCAACGTTTTGATTTTGTAAAATTGTTAATTATGAAAAGAGGTAAAAGTTGGCTATTACACGTGCTCTCAGAGTTATATTCTTACCAAAAAAAAAGAACAAAAAAACAATTTTATTCTTTATCCATATAGGTATTATACAGTCTAACATATTTCTGTTTTGATATTTATTTATCTTTCATGTATTATACCAAAAAAAACAACTCTCAGCAATTCAACCATTAAAAGTTAGCACCATTCTCTCTGTTGTTTTTTTTATCGTTCGAGAATAAAAAGCCACTTGACTAACAGCATATAGATAAAATCAGTCAAGAGTCTCTCTTTTTAATCAAAAATTACACAAAAGAAAAACGAAGGAAATAAGATTATTTATATATGGAGAGACATGGCTATAAAGAAAGTGGTAGAATGATGAGAAGGACATAATACACATGCAACCTATCTGAGAAAAAGAAGAAGTTATTTTTAATATACTTATGTAAAAGATTACCTTAAAAAAAAATCTATATCTTTCTTATTCAGATAAAAACGTTTGTTCCAATCGGAAATAGAAATTTATTTTTAATTTTTTATTATTTTGTTCAATAAAGTAAATGGGGAGGGGGGGGGGAAATACATACATGGCACTCTTACCGAAGAAATCTTTTCTTAAAATTTATTTTTATGATTATTTATATTTACTTTGGAATGAAAACAATCAATAAAATATTGTTTGTCATAACATAACAGGTCAAACTGGAGTGAGCGCTTATAAATAGTACGATAGAGTTTTATATATATCTATGCACACACTTTCATGACCAAAAACGTCAGTGTATTTCTTCTTATGCTTTGGATATTTATATAAAAAATCTCGCATATACATACATAAAACAACAAGAAAAAAAAATAGACACCTTTTGTTGTACTAACATTTCTTTCACATGTACAGAAAAGAACAAAACAGAAAGAACTGTAATTTTACGATTCTCTTTTATTTTCTTTCTCATAGTACCGTCAGTTAAATTCGTTTTATTCTTTGATAAATGTTTGATATGAAAAAAAACAAAATCTGAACTAAGTCTACATCCGCTTTTGTGAACTTTTAGATTCGAACTTTGAGACTAGAGTCGAGCTTAAGCCAAAATGATATTGATTCGAGATCTATTTGATAGTTATTGTATTTCTATTGTTTCATTCTTTGAAAATTTTCTTCTTTTCACAATGTTTGAAGTAAAGTTAAGAACAGAGATTGTAAAACAATGGAAATTACTATGCATAACTTTTTGCTTTTAAAAACTAATAGTCAAGATTCTTGCTTCTACTATCAATTCGAAATTCTACTATCTTTTCCTGTTGTTGCTTTTTCCGTTAGTCATAAAATAGTTCTAAAATCAAAACAATAAACAAATATTGTTGAAATATGTCACTCACTCATTTTTAGAAAAAGTAAAATATCTTACTTTCGTTCTCTGTGTTAGTAAAGCGTTCAAGATCTTGTTAATCTATATATCGTTACAACGTTCAAACTAAAACATAACTATATAATTCTCCATTAATAAAATTTTCGATTTAATGATACACATATTAAGCTTCTAAATCATCATTTTAACATACAGATTTTATAATATGAATGCCTGATAAGAATACAGAAAAAAAAAATGTTTTTATGAAAAATAAGAAATTATTGACGAATGTGAAATAAAATAATGAATGCTTGATTAATACAATCTATACAGAGAGAGAAAGAGTCAGAGAGAGAATGTAGATTAGCTAGGGGAGAAAAATATAATTTTGACATTCGAACAGAGATGAAAAGATTTCCGATTGTTTTTGACAATGACAGGGCATATGAATCAGAAAAATGTCTTTATATAAGAAGGACGACTTTGTCTATGGAGAATTTGTTGCTGTATGATGAAAACAAGTAGTCGATTTCTACAAGTCTTATCTTTATAAAACAAATCATCAACTAAATGAAGTATTATCATGTCCTACGATTGAGAAAGATAAAGGAGTCCATAATACACATTCTCGCAGAGTTGGTAAAGTCTAGTTCAATTCAGTAACAAAATTTGTTTTACCTAATATAAAAAGAAATTGTGTTGACACTATTAAATTACTTTCCGACTAATTATCTTTTATTGAGAATGAATAATTCGTTGAAGGGGGAAACGGCAGCTGTGGGAGCTTTCCGGAGTCGTTGAAATGCTTTTCGAAGCTTGAGATATTCAGCATCCGATGTTGATGCAATGCTCTCTGATGCTCTCCGATCCTAAGAAAGAAAAAGGCCGATTTTTCCACCTTGAGTTTGTTTTACATTTATCTGTTCATAGAACCAAAAGCTTATATAATGTTAAAATACGGCTAAGAAGAGACAATATAAACCAGTATATTAAATTTGTTTGTTTTTTGATGTCGTGTATGCTTTCACTGTTATACACTAATTCACATAAATGTTTTCATTATTCATTAATAACAGTACGCAACAAATGTGTGAAATTTTGTTTCTGTTGATCAATTTACAATGGTAGGTGCCAGAAACAGAAAATTTGATTTTTCACTAACAGAAATATGTTTTTGGATTATATTTTCAGTATTTCGTACAGGTCAGCATCAATTACGTGATATTCAATGTCTTAATCAGTTGTGGGGCACATTTGCTTCTCTGGAACATGATTAAGGAAAATATATTGACTTGCAGTGGATTCTAGTTCGCTCTTGTTTGCCCATTGCATCAACAAGAATGAAAGAATGGTCAAGAGTGCAAGCTGGAGGCTCATTGGACCACACGTTGTCGTTCTGTCAAGCACTCAATGGCTCATTCTACATGAAACATTCGGTCCATGAAATACAAGTATTGCTTGAATTCTATCAATTAGATAGTATACCACTGAGATCGCTTGCCCAAAATGCTGTTCTAATATCAAACCGAAGATAAAATTTTGTGTTTGACAACTCGTCTAACGAGGAAACCTATGGACATGTACCCCTCCGCTTTCATTCATCCATACGTCGATCGATAGAGGATATCGAGGTTGTAAAAAGCTAAAAAAAAGATTCGAGCCGATAGTTTTTCCTTCGAAAGTTATAGGCATTTTTCTGTTTTTCCCAGCGAAAAATAGAAAAATTCATATATCCGTCCAGAAAACTAGTTAAGAGCTCAAATTTCTTACTATGGCTCTTCTATATATCTGTGATATTCATACAAAGTCTCACCTTTACAACTCATTCCATTTTCGAGTTATTGAATTTTAAGTTTTCCATAGATTAGCCCTTTCACAGGCTCACAATATAATGACTTCCCAAATCATTAGTTTTCCACTAGAACTGTTGAAACTTTCATAAATGACATGGTTTTGATCTGCACACTCAGAAAACTAATCGAAACTATATAACTTCAATGTTTTGTAACTCCGATTTTCAAAGAGGTCTCCATACACCTTAGCATCTACAGCCAGCTTGAGAAACCTTTTTTGTTTTCATAAACGAAATTAGACTACAAAACCATGTCATTTATGAAAGTTTCAACAGTTCTAGTAGAAAACTAATGATTTAAGAAGTCATTATATTGTGAGCCTGTGAAA
>CAJNOQ010007751.1:0-11943 GCA_905250885.1 Didymodactylos carnosus
AACGAGGTGAAAGTTAGCAAAAGTAATAGCAACTTTTGTAGCCCGTCAAATGGCGATTCGAATGAGATATGAATGAAGACTATACCTATAAAGACCACAGACTTGATGTCTTTACCACGAACGTCAATCGACTTGGGTTCGGATTAGCCGACGTTTGAGCGACCGACATTTGAGCGACCCGACATTACCGCGAACGACATGAAACCTGAGTGAAGTTATGTGGTGAATAGTCATTATATGATACAGTTACAGATATACAGTTTCGCATGATGATAATATGTTTTGTGTGAAACTGCATTTCGAACTCACTCTCATACTGATAGTCAAAACTAATAGTAATTTGCGTTAGTAATATTTTGACATCTAATGCAACACCCAACTTTTGCTTATGAACGTCTTCCCTAAAAAATGTTTAAACATTCCAATTCTTCACAGTAATTAGTTGTTTTTTACCACGTGATGCTATGATTTCATTTCATTTTTTCAGAATAACTTGTGTTATTTCATTGTCTTTTTCAAATGTCACTAATTCATGACACTAAAATCGAAGAACGAACGTTGATATATACTTTATTCTGTTAGAATACAAGCGAAAAAATATTTCGTTATACTATTCTAAACTAAAACTATCGAAAAGCACAAAATCAATTTTGCACGAATAGAGATTCGAACACATGAACTTAGCTTTGCAGTAAACTGCAATACTAAATCCACTGTTCTGTGTGATATTCTGTACAACAATTGAAGTTGTACAATCGACTCGATGTTCTCAGTAGTAATTTTTTGGTATGTTTTTTGTGTTCCGAAAAAAGCTTCTGATTTCTCTACTGATTTTTTACGAAAAACTTCCAATTTCTAAAAATTGGATTGGGGCATCCTGGAAACAATAATAGATTATTTTTACAAAGTTCAAACAAAGTTTCGAAACTTTTCAAGTTATTTCGAAATAGTAAAGTACATGGATTCGAATTTTCTTTCCAGTTTTTCCTTCCTTTTGTGTGACTCAAACGGGTAGTATATATGCATATATCCTTCCAAGTTTTGTGTTACTGCATCATATTTTCTTGTGCAGTAAACAGGCGCCACGCTTTGGCCACTCATCTGCACCACCAACTAGTAGCCACACAAGTTACCGTATTTAAGCAATATTCATCTTTCCTAGATTAACTTACTTGACCTAAACAAATCCAAAATGGCCACAAGCCGATTCTTTCTAAGACGTTTAAAAAACTCAGAAAACCAGTTTGGAATTTTTTATTGATTATGGTTTTCGAGGTTTCTTTTGACCAGAAACTTGTAGAAAGCTCGGAAAGGTCTAGTTTTGTTCAGAATTCGATTTTTTACCGATCGTGACAGTTTTGAAAACAACTGGTTTTTGAACAGGTTTTCTGGAGATCGGATCTCTAGATAACCTTTTGGAGAGTTTTTTGAAATTCTGAAAAGGCTTCCATTAGATTTGTCATCAATTTTTTACCTATAAAACTAAATTTTCATGTGATTTGCCTTAAAACTCACGGACTTTTCACCAGCTTTTTCTATCCACGAAAAATCCGCATATTTGAATCGTAAAAGTTCTTTGTATAATATTGACACGTTTTCTAGATCGGTTTTGCGCATAGATTACCGAAAAAAAGGTTTCGAAACTCAAATACTTACCGTTAAGAAATGCCGGACGCTTTTCTGTAAAAATCGAGATTTTTCGGTTCTCAAAAGTTTTTAGTTTTTTGCGCCTTTTGACCTCAAATTTCAACTTTTTCCAAACAAATTATGCACTATTGAATTCAGCATAAAGTTCTACATCGACTGATGTAAAATAATCGAAAAAATAAAAAACGCTCCGGTTTTGAATTTCCTTAACCCTAAATACATCATCTAGTTCTGAAAGTAGCGATGAAGAACCACAACAGAAAACAAACAAAACAGACGTGAATAAGTTTTTCAAGTCAGTGCTATATCAAATCGAGATTCTACAATTCTCCTCTGATTGAATGAGCGTCTTACGAGGGAACCTCTTGAGGTTATAAATCGCTTTTGAACTCGGACTACTTGTATCTTGTAGACCTCAGTGAGTAGTGAAATACCCTAAGTTGGTTTATCCCCACGGCCGAAACGCGTCATGACTCATGACGCGTTTCGACCAGTGCTCAACGGTCTCGTCAGATGGTTCCAATATTCTTCTATTCAGACGTTATGAACTCGAAGATATTGTGGCTATGTCACTTTTCTGTCCTGATCTATATGATCTGTACTCGTGAAGTAACATACTGAGAATGGTAGGATGCTATTTATACATAAATAATATATACATGCATAAGTACTATATTTTCTTATTTCTGATCCATCGATTGTTTGATTATCTATATTTCAAGAAAATAACGTTCATCGACTGACCTGATTTTTCTTTTCCTTTATTAGTAACCACGGTCTCTTGTTTTATTTGATTTTTGCATTATTTATTCCTTTTCTCAGAAAAATGACCTAGATCGTATCCTCGACCATTTCTTCGTCCAGTCTCTGTTTCAGGAGTGATGCCGGTTTTTGTGTTAACGACACATCTTGATCGTGCAAAGGCGATCTAATGGGTATAATACATGGAGAATAAGAAACAGGAAAAAGATTATATTTAATTTTCATTATCGTGGAGGTATAAAGTATCGCAATGAAACTCCAATTTGAAACACAGGCGGTCAAAATACGTTTTTCGACACGTAGTTTCTACGGAGACACATTGAACTCATACACACTCTCCAGTGAAGAAGAAACACTAGTATTTTTTTACTTAATTTACAAGAGCAGTATATGGAAGGGAAGAAATCGAAAAAGACATTGTGCTTTGAAAAGAGTTCTCTGACGATGAGTTTACGTACAAGTTATTGTCCTCTTTTGTTTCAAGGGATATTTCGTTATTTCGAACAACGACAGAAGATTTTTCTCTCTTTCACAGAGAAAATGTTAGGCATATTCTCTTTCGGCACGTAACTAGATGTGTCTTGTGACCATGCTACTGGAGAACGACAATAACAACTGATCGTCATCATAATATATTTTTTCTTTATTCCTTTCTTATTGTTAAATGAGAATAATATTATTATTGTTTATCTCTACTAGTTCTAGGCAAGTATAATGTATTCAAGCCTATTACGTATTTCTGTCGTTGTTTGGTTTCTTAATGTGATTAAATGTACATATGCACATGATAATAATGATGAAAAACAAATCTTAACATCGGAGTTTTGGCAAGAAAATTGTTGTTCTAAAATATTAAAATCACCGGGGCAAGGAACAATCATAATAAATGAATCAGTGCCATTTCATATTCTGTTAAAAAATAAGTTAAATTTCAATAAAAGAAATCAATACTGGTTAATTTTATCGATAAACAAAGAAAAATTAATGTTACGGAAAATCTTTAATAACCGTCAGACAATATTGAAAGAAACTGCGGATCGTGATTATGTTTTACAAAGACAAGAACCGACCAGCAAATCAGCAAAATATTGGCTGAGTGTGGACTCCAAAAATTTTATTATTAAATATGGCCGAGGTGAACTGCGCGAAATGAGTACATTATTCAGTATTAGCATGGCAGACGACATCGATAGAAAATATTGGAAGAAACTGAAATACACCTATTCTAAGTTTAATTCATACAATGAAACTGAAGAAATAGAAGAGGATGATACTGGAAGTAACGAACGTAGTAGATGCCATTACTTACAAGAAGCAGCGATCGGCAGTGATCTACCAATACTTGTCTCAGAAGAAAAAATGTTAGATGACGACTTGGGGTCTAATCGAATAATAGCAGCCGAAGATTTAGATAAACCAAATCAGCGACTCTACAAGATTGTTATAAACTTTCAATTAGTCGATCCAGAATGTCCAAACTTTATACATGCCATTGAACATAGTTGCCATGGACCATCAGGCTGGTGTTATAAAACACTGCATAAGAAAGCAGCAAATCTGTCCGTAAACATTAATTCGACATCATTTCGGATCAAAGTTAGTAATCAAACGATAACCGAACTATGGCCTCCAAATCATCGATCAAAAATTCATCAACATTCACCTAACACTTATGGCGTCATACGTATTCTCTATGGTAAACTTGTCATTGAATTTTATCCGTATATCAGTGTCAATAACCCGCAACAACAGCCACTTCTACAGCAAATATGTGAAAAAAACATTGTGACATACATTAAATCGGGTCTGAATCAAATATACCGGCTGTCAAATACGGGAAAAGATTTATCGATTTTTATACAATCATATGATACAGGAAATGATTCGTTTAAATATATTGATCAAGATCAGAAGCAAAGTAAACTATTAAAACCGTCAACAGATATTGATTACGAAAAATTTAAGAAACTTATTAGACAAGAATGGCATTCCAAAGGTAGATTGCATCGCATGATTCCTTCGTCGGTATTGTGCGCCCGTTTCTAATAATCTGCGACTGATCAAACCTGATGGTTGTCAAAACACGGATAACTAATTTGTTCTACTTAGGGTAGTCCAAAAGTACTGACTTTTGCAGATAAAATCCGACAGAATGGAGCAAAAACCTGATTAGCTGCCCCTCCGTCTGTGTATTGTCCATCTGTCTGTGTTTCTGTATTCCACTGTTTCTGTCTGTCCGTCCTCCCTCCCTTTCTGTCTGTCCAGCCAGCACCCGTTACTCTTTGTCTGTCTGTCTGTCCGTCCGCCCAACGCTCCTTCCTCCCTTTCTGTCTGTCTACGACGCAGTATGCATTAAGAAATCGTCGGTGACTTCCTTCACAGGATACTCACAAACGATAAGCTTAATCCTGCCACACATCATCATCATCATCAAGTCTAACTGTTTATGAATTGAAAATTCTAGCTCACTGTCAAATAACTTAGACTCTTCGCTTTAAACTCTTCTAAGGAGATGCGGTTATGCTTTGATAAGAGTTTTGTATTAGGGTGCAATGCACTTCGTCAAGATAACTATTTGACAAAATTTTCACTCTAGAGATTATGCAGTCACGTTTCATACGAATTCAGATCTAAGGTCTGTTGATGTAACTTGTACATATTTCTAGTAGAAGCCGTCCTTTATTTTAATCAGTAGTATATAAGTAACTTTTACTCACGAACGAACGTTTTCAGACGCCAGTTAGCCGTTGGGTTAAACTCGGTAAAGAACAGTAATAAGTGTGTTGACTCACAGTTGCCCTCCAAACTGTACAAGAGAAGTGTTAAACTATTATCTTTTTTTCACGAAAAATTTGCAGAGTTATTGAGCGCACATGCTTAGCTTTTTAGTTCACTTGTAAAATCCCAAGAATAGACGCACAAACTCCCTAATATGTTTTGTCTTTTTTTCTAAAAGAAACGAAAAGAAAGAAGTAACAGAAAATGAGGAAAAAAATGCATATCGCTGTCTTTCTTATCGTAAGATAGACTCATTCTACATCTTTTTGTTGTCCAAGAAAAAACGTGGTGCGATATCAACAAATGTATGTATAGGACAAAAGAAAGAAGTGTGAAAGTTACCTTTTTCTTCAGTATTTTGATAGTGACTTGCTCTCTCGCAATATCAATTAAAAAAAGTAAGTCTGATTTTTACTTCGAACCGGAATGAAGGACTGTCAATGGTGTTCAGGTTGTTTAGCTTGTGAGTTTCTACACTATAAAGCCTTTTCTTTTGACAAACTGTGTACATCGAAAATAAATCTGACCAAATAAATGGAGGATCTTACTTCTTAAAACAGCGCATTCTCGCTCAGAGAAGCCAAATCATCACTCAATTAAAATATTAGTCTCGCACACAGAGAGCAATTAGGCGAACATTTGACGAAAAAAAGATAGTGAGGAATGTCGAGATTCTAACGGTCCCTGATACGTGCTAATGAACGGCGGAGCTATTAGGAAAAATTTTGGTGCAAAGAACTGAGGCGGCCGAAAAGAGTGACTTCAGTTTTGTCATTATGCGACAGATTTTCAAAAAACGCTGTGCCGTGCTAGACATCGACCGAGTCGGAAGCTGAAGCACGTATATTTTTAAACCTGAACGTTTGGCCTATCGATTCATACAAAGAGTTTTCAGTTTTGATAAACTTAAGCTGAATCTATAGAACATACGCAAAGATGCGAGGAACTTTTCCCGTGATGTTATGGGTTTTTGAAAACTCTGGACGGATTTTCGAACCTTGTCAGTTGATGGTTCTTCTCTAAAACTTGAGTTGATGGTTTTTTCATTTTACTCGAGACGTCGGAAAATTCTAAAGAACAGTTTTTTACAGGTTTTCGGCAGTAACGAATCTAATAGCGTCATAAAAAAAATCCCAAAATGGTTTTCGAAGATTTTCCAGCAACCAGATCTCTGTTTTTTTCGACGTTGATCGAGAGAGCACTATCAGAAACTATCGAGACGGACGAGTTAAATAGAATGCTTTAAAATTAAATGTCCTATCAAAATTTGTTCCTTGTGTCGCGTTTTCTTCACTGACAGTTGCTTTCTGCTTTCGCGAAAAGTATTGCTAACGTGCATATGACACGTAAAAAGTCCAAATGGAACGTATGACTGAAAAATAACCTTTTTATTTCGTTTTTTCTTCAACTGACTATCAACCATCTAGCCTCCATATAACCTCTTTTATTGCGGATTCGCAGTACAATGTCTGAAGCTTCAAGCGACTTAGTGGAACCACCAATCAAGAGACTGAAAAAAGACTCAATCACATCATCAGACAAATTTGCGACACCAACTAACGATTCATCGGCTATGTCGAGTTCCATCTCTCAATCTACAGATACGCCATTGACTTTCGAAGAAAAAACAATCGCAGCAAGAAGTGTAATACAAGAGCGCCGCTTGGTATTTAGCCGTGAACGAGTTAACCTTGAGTCTCATCAGTTAATCTGGTTTGATACAAATGTCAACTCCCTCACAACCTCCGAGCGTGCCTTTATAGTTGATCGACTCAGAAAAGTTGTTGACTACACAAAATTGTTTGACAATTGTAAAGATTGTCGAGAGTTTATTGAATCTACAAAAGGCGTTGTTACGTTCGTCGTTTTTTCGGGTAATTTTGGCGAAAGTTTAGTTTCACAAATTCATGATATGAAGCACGTTCGATCCATTTATATTTATAGTGACAATTCGTATCACTCACGATTGGCATCCACCAATACTAAAGTAAGAGTTTCTTTTCATATAGAGCTTCTAAGTGTTAAGTCTGATTTTAATATCAAACCACCAGAGACAGCACAAAAGAAAGAGATACTTGTCATGGACTTTTGCACAGTTGCAAGAACGACTTATCAGATTCATCATATAATGATACGGTGTAATCTATAGTCTTCTTCAGAGTCTGTTTGCATAGCTTCAGACACCCCGAGACGTGTGAATGCAGTTCAGATTTGGACTTTTATGTGCTGTTTCCGTTACTATTTTTCACCACAACATTTGTGCGAAAGTTCAGACCGTCCTTTGATTTCTTCGAAATGACATTATTAAACCAAATCCATATCCTTAGCCATACTTTTCATATCGTGTCAAGTTCTGCCACTCTGTTCGCTACCAATGTTGATCAGTTTGAGCTGATTTTTTTCACAGAGAGACGGGAAGCCTTTGTTCTTCAAAAACATAGTTACGTCCCCACACATTTCACCTAATCAAGAGTTAGCCTAATACAATTTGGCTAAAGAAAAGATTCGAACAATTCTTTTGCCATAACGGAACAGGGACAAAGGATTTCATAGAGAGGCATCAGAAATATATCTCAGAAGTTATTTCTGCCGAATAGATTCTGAAATATTATGTTTTTTTCCCTTTTTTTGAAGTTTTTTAGGTTTTTCGCTGATAAAGAATTTATATCGGCAAAGTTTATCAAACTCTTCATAAGCCTTCACTTCTGCGTAGAATGATGTATAACACATGGTCTGTTTTTCAAAAACTAATTTTAATACGAAAAGCATATACATAACTCACAGACTTCCAACCATCGAATTTTTCTGAACAACAGACCATTTGTTATACTTCATTCTACGCAGACATGAGCGGTGTTTCCGAGTGTAGACAAGATTTTGTATACAAGCATATCAATTACGGAGGCAGAAAAATGCCCAATACTGAAAAACAAATTACTATTTCGAGATCTCTGCCGGGTTACATCTTCAAGTAAGTTTTAGTGTGACTTCTGAAAACTGGAGCACACTCTGGCTCCCCCAGAGAAGCAGTCGACGCTCCCCTTTCTGGCAAAAAAAAGTTTCCCATCTTTCTGTAGCGAAGCTGTATTAGGCAACAACCTATCATTCTACTGAGTGAAGTCGGAGTGAGATGCCTCTGTTTTTGCGGAGCCGTTATCGATCTACCTATCTGTGTAAAAACCAGCTTGAACTGATCAATGTCGAGGGAGATAGCAGAGATTAAATTGTTACAGTATGAAAACTATGGCTGTGGCTATGAACTTTTTTTTAGAGCCTGCCAACTCTGAGAAAAGCGAGGACGAACTGGATGTTGTGACGACACATAGTAACAAAAGCAACAAATAACAGTCCGAATTAGATGCATTTCGGTATGAAGTGTGTGAGAAGCTATGAAAACTCGATTCTTCTAAAATAAATATAAAACCACTTTTCCATTTTTATTTGTCTGTCAGATAAAACAAGTACATACTGATCTACAATCGCTCCTTAACAATCTGAAGAAAGACGTTAAATGCTATTTGAAACAAGACAAAAATGGCATTTTTAGCGAAGTTGGTAGACAGAATAATACAGCAGAGAACTACGTTCTAGGATGGTGGCGACATTTCGTTATAATGCTGTGTCATTTGCCATATCCAGAAGGCGCTCGGGAAACACTCACTATTGCCTTAAGACAATATTATCAAGATATGGACGCGAAATTGAGAGCAATAGATGAGTTTGAGAGAACTTACACTCCAGGAAAAGCTGTTTGGTGGTATACGCGTGACACATTTCTCTATCGTCTTTTAAACAAAGCACTTCGTCAACATAATATCGAAGTGATGTTTCTTTTTGGCTTCTATATCAAAGACATATACCATCAACTGAAAAATGAACACCGAGAGTTTAAGAACAGTCATTCGGACCAACCAATAGTTACAGCTTATCGAGGACAGCTTATGTCATCGGAGGAGATAGAAAAAATTCAGATGTTTTCCACCACCGGAATCGTCATTAACAGTTTCTTTTCGACAACTCTTGATCGCCAAGTAGCAAAGTTTCAATTAGATCCAACAGTGCAAGGCGACAACCAGTTGAAAAGCGTTTTGTTAGAAATTGAACTCGATATTCGAAATCAGTCTCTTCCCTATGGTGATATTTCGAGTTTGTCGTCTTTCTCAAGCGAACAAGAAATCCTACTGATGATAGGTACGCATTTAGAAACTGTTGAAGTAACTCACGATAAAGATAAAGACATATATTCAGTTAAGTTGACACTAACTGACGACCTCTCACTAACGGAAGATGGGGACTTAAATGTCACAACAATGAAAGCAACAGTGAATAGTTGCCTTAAGCAAGCAGCAAATGAACTTTGTAAAGCGACATTAGAAGAGATAAAGACTATTTTCATCGAGCTGAGCGAACTATACCCAAGTGAAAAGAGTTGGCTTGTGGCAGTTAAACACTACTTTATGGGTGCACATTACAGATTATGGGAGCGAGTAGAAGGAGAAGATGAAAAAGAAGAAAATGAAGAGAAAGAGCTGTTAGCAGAAAATAATATGTAATCTGACTGACAGCACTGCCGCGAACAAGCATTATGACCTTGCAATCAGTTATTCAACTTCTTCTTTACAAAAAATTACGGATCCAAAAGAACTAGACCATATCTATGGGTTGCTTGGCAGAATATACAGAGGAAAAATAGAAATAAGCCCTGATGAAAATGAAAGAAGTGATTTGACGCGAAGTGCTATTCAGTATCGGGAATTGCAGCTGAAGGAAATGTNATGTAATCTGACTGACAGCACTGCCGCGAACAAGCATTATGACCTTGCAATCAGTTATTCAACTTCTTCTTTACAAAAAATTACGGATCCAAAAGAACTAGACCATATCTATGGGTTGCTTGGCAGAATATACAGAGGAAAAATAGAAATAAGCCCTGATGAAAATGAAAGAAGTGATTTGACGCGAAGTGCTATTCAGTATCGGGAATTGCAGCTGAAGGAAATGTCAAAATACTACAGGCCAGAAGATAGACGAATAGCACAACCACTTACTGATTTAGCTTACCTGCAGGAATCAATCCTTCTCATGGAGGATGCACTAACGAATTACGAAAAAGTTATCAAACTGTATGAGCTACAAAGTAAGCCACGGCCAGATATGGTTGCTGGAGTATATAGGAGCATAAGTCGAATGTATATTGAACGGAAAGATGATCAGGCTTCTGCGCTACCTTACAAAAAGAAAGAACTTGAATATATTCTGAAAGATGGCATAGTCAACCTAAAGGTTGCACAAGACGATAAGGAATTTAATTATACCATGATTGCTAAATGCCATCGGGAATTGGCTGATATTTATATCAAACTGCGCCAGTATCGACCAGTTCGCGAACATTTAACAGCAGCGAAAAAGATCTTTGAAGATAATGATTACTGGAATAAAGAATATGAACTTAAAACAATAGAAGAAAGGTTTGAGAAATTATCCTCGGAATAAACATATTAGACATCTGACTTTACTTTGCGTGAAGCGTTTTCTGTTGCTAGACTATAACATGCAATATTAGTGTTCATGTTCGTGATTACAATGAATTTATGCTAGTTTTTGGTTGACCGACAGAACGACTTCTTTATGTTATAGATACCGATGTTAGTACAGTTCGGTAGTAGAGCTACGGCACAGGTAACCACACCTCAAGGTTGCCCCTGATGTTTTACCTAAATTCAAAAGTAGTCGTAAAATGTGATAGCTGCGGGGTTGAATGTTTCCCACAGCAGTAGTAGTTGACTGTTGGAATCGTGTGGGAGAATTATTCACCCTGTGATTAAAGCGCCATTGGTTAGCTCTAGTTTTATGCAACAATTTTCGTTGATGGGATCAAAAAACACATTAACACATCAAAAATACATTAAGTGCAGATTTGTGAACCATGGAGATAAACATCACATTTTTGTTTTTGAAACCCGACAACCATCGAAGATCAGAGGTCGAACTTCTGCAAACGGAGAAAGTTTTTGAGAAAACTATATTCTGTAAATTTCACCGGAGAACTATAAAGGACTGCGAAGGATAACCGAGTGCCGAGCACCGGAAATTAACTGAGTGAGAGTTACATATTCGGAATCAGCGTCAAATTCTGAGTATTTTAGCCGTCTTACTTTTTCAAAAAGCGCACTTTCATTTTTTTCTAAAAATCACGTGGATAAGGATCCCCTTTTGATAGGGTGGCACTTTACCTTTACGTTACTTGTAACTGGTAACGAAATTAGTTACTCGTAGTGTCCTGCGGGACAGTCCCTAACCTCGAAAAATTCCGTTTGTCCCGCGGGACTGTCCTGAATATTTTTCGGGATGGGACAAACGGGATTTGGGACTAGACAGAAAAAAAGACTGTCCCGAAAACTAGTGTATTTCTGCATGGCATCCTGTGACATTTGTAGGAGTTGTGTTTTCCTGACATATGACTTTTCCAGATGAAGCGAACGAAAAGTAGCACAGCCTTGATTAGGTGAGTTTGATGACGTTATACACTGTCATCGCGATAACTATCATCCCTCTTATCTTTTTCTTGATTTTTCGTCGTCAGTTTCAGTTTTGCATGAATGTTACCGATCCTGTAACTTTAGTTCTGTTCATGAAGTCGTAGAGAATTAGAAAAGCCACCATGATCGAAGAACCCGAAAAATTTAGCTTCAAAGTGATGATAATGTTAACTAACTAAATTTTGTATGAAAATCGATGTTAACTACTAGGATCAAA
>CAJNOQ010007752.1:0-11942 GCA_905250885.1 Didymodactylos carnosus
CAAGAAATAAAAGCAAGAATAGTCACCATAAATCAAAGAGACTTCTTGCACCAAGAAAGCAAGATCTTGTGACATTTCTTGCGCAAGATCTTGGGCAAGAAAGCCCTCGCAAGAAAGTCGACTAGGGTACCAATAGAATACATTATATGTTTCCTACTAAAGCACTGCAGTGTTCTAATCGTATTTAAGGGATTAAAACGGTGTCTGGAGTGTTTCTAACATACGTTTCACTCGGTCGGATATCCAATCTGCCCGTAGGGCAGTTGGCATCTAGTTTTCTTTCTAACCCTAGAAATTTTATTTCAAATCCCTTCAGCATATATAAATATCGGTCCTGATCTATCAGTACCGACTTTCACTTATAGCCAATGATTCCCGTAGTTTCTGTTATCGTGAGCCAATATATATATTTTACTGAAATTGACAGAGTGACCGGTTTGTAAAACGTGTTTACTTACTGCCGATTTAGGTTTATAGTCCATAGTTGATTCACTCGAAGAGTATTTAGTTTGTGTTAAGTTACATTTAGCTATTCGTTGACTACATCTTAAATTATTATTTTTTTCGAAATCTATCGTTCTTCATGCTTAACTGCAAGATTGTCGTTTTGGTTCAAAAATATAACATTAACGATAAAATTTCTAAAAACTTCAGCCGTTGAAATTAAACTTCTCTTCTATTCATATTTCTTCTTGTATATAGTTTCTTTATATTCTTTTTCTTGCCTGTCTACTCATTAATTTGTAATCATTGCTAATTAATTACTAAATATTCTTCTTATATATATTTTCTTTAATTGATTTGGTGATCAAAACACATTTTTCTCTAGATGAAAACTACTGTATTTACTTCATTTGATTTTTTTTCTTATTATTAATAAGATGTGTCGAGCTGACTCTCTATCTTATGGTACGATAAGAATGAAAGGCAACGAGAGATTGCGAACTGAACACACCAAAAACTTGACGATGAGCTATTATTCTTCAATGAAAAAGAAAACTGTTTACACTACGTACGTATGCACTCTAATAAACATATATTTCTTATTACATCTGTTGAAAGTTCTAAAGATTTTATTACAGTCGTGCATAGTTTATTACAAATACATTCAATATAGATTTATTGTACTGAATAGCAACATGGTCAAATTCACACCCCGAAGTATCGAGTGTGTCTAGTTTGAACAACATTTATTCAATAAACTTGTGCTAGATTTACTATTATATTGTACAGAAAAAGGTGATAAGGTATAACAAAGATGGCAACAAGTTAGATAATATTAATTACAAACGATCACTGAAGCTGTATAATACAATATTGCACTAAATCATAGGGATGAATGTTAAACTTTCAAATACTCATGCATTTTATCAATTCTTGCCTAGCACTTTTGACACTGTTTTATGTATATAGTTGGACTTTTGTTAATGAACGGTCAGATGATATGAAACGATAATTTTTGTAACTTGCGAGCTGCTTTTCTCTATACTAATCTTCTTTTGTCTGATCTACGCAAAGCAGGACAATATTAAGTTTTCTCACGATGCTGTTGCATCTAACAAACTTGTTTTTTGTCTACAGCAACTGATTATTTTGATGTTGTTTTTAAAGGATTTCCATTCTTTTGCTGACAATACAAATTAAAGTATTTTTTATAGTAAGTGCTGGTTACGCGAAGTTTTGATTTGAGAATAAAAAAGATGAAGGATATCATGGGGAATTTGGCTTTGCAACAAAGTATCCAAAAACATTCTTCTAAAAAGACAATGCCCTACTAGCCACTACTACCTAGTACTCCACGGTACCACCAGTACCACCTAGTACTAGCAGTACTACCGATACTACCTAGTACTACCAGTACTATCTACAGTAGATAGTACTGGTAGTACTGCTAGTTTTAACGTTCCCTCTACTATCGTTAAATGGAACGGTCTACAACAAAACATAAAAGAATCCAAAACTTTAGCTATTTTTGTTAAATTTTTAAAAACACCCTATGCAGACTAATTGAATCGTTTATCGAGTATACAAGATTCCAAGAAAAGCTGATATCATCTACTATCAGATAAGATCTGAATTTTCGCAGTTAAATGCTGATCTTTACCTAAAGCATTTATCTGATACTAATCGTTGCCAATGTGGCGAAATAGAAACACGACAACGTTAATTACTTCATTGTCCCCGTTATACTTTTTCTAGAAATCATTTATATAATAATCTACGAATCTTACTGAACGGCAATCCTCTTAGTTTGGCTCTTCTCTCTCTTAATGTACCTCTTGAGAAGGGCTCCTATATACTTGTAGTAAGATCGGTGATCGCATACATACTTGCTATCAAACGTTTTTAAATATTAAACTAACCGTCTGAATTTGTTATACTCTTACACTGTTCTTACGCTTTTGCTTAACGTCTGTAAGGTGCCGCCAATGCGAATTTTCAGTAAAAAATTTTTTCGTGTTTTCTTTACATCAATGGATAGAGCTTGAGCTGCTGGTCCCGAAAAACTGTTTTCTAGCCTTAGCAAATGCTTCCTTCTGGTCGAAAAATACGAAATACTCGAAAGCTGTCGTTTTCAAGAAAAACACGTTCTTTCTCGAAATGTGCAAAATTTTCTACTTCATTCTTCCTTTTTGCTTCTGAACATAATTTTTCCAGATTCAGCATAAAAAACTAAATATAAGAAAGTTCTTAAATCGACTCTGGACCCCAAACCCTACTGATGGCGGCGTTTCGAATCGCGTCGAGTGCACCACATATTGATCGATTTTGTAAACCTATCTGGTTTTTCTACGTAAGTGATAAAGGCAAATGTTTTATCTCATTTGACTCATCATACCACCAGTTACAAAGTTACGTATCCTTTCTTTTTCTTTTCTTTCCTATGTTGAGTAAAAGTCACTTTTACTGTTATGATACGATAAAGGGGAAGGTAATCCGTGAATAAAATGACTATTTTCTCTTCAAACCGAGTGAAAATCGCTTCAAACAGGTAAAAACTAATGGCGAATCGAATGGACATATTTTCGAGATCTTTAGAGGATCTTCAAAGGGTCTCTAGAAATCCTATTCTTGAAAAGACATTTTTACAGTTGTTACAGTTGACATTTTTACATTTAGACAGTTTTATATGTGAGGTTGAGAACTTATTCGCCCACATCTATATTATCATATTCTTTCGTTTCCCATTTGAAAATCATACATGCTATAGAATCGCCGTTTTCACCTGTAGAACACACTGTAGAGCCTGCGGAAAATTCGATATGCCGGACAGAAAACCGAGCTGAATGATATACCTTTTTATCCTATTCGAACACTCTTGGTTTTTTTGAATTTTCACATCGAAAAACTACTGAGATTTTCACCGAAAAATGAAAGTCAGCGAAAAATTATAGTTTAATCTTATTATAGTCTTATTGCATAAAAGGTGACTCCTGGTAGAGAAAATAGAGAATTAAGGACAGAATTGCGATTTTTTCGCTCGTGATTCTGAAAAAATATACTTTCTCAGGAATGAAATAAATTTTCGAAAAAAGTGATGCATATTCTTGTAGCGCAAATCAAGACCGATCCAATGGCGCAAGAACCAGAGTTCCATCTCTCAGCACAAAAACTAGATAGCTTTTCGCGGCAAGGCCAGCCTACGCAACTCTTGCTTCATCATGGGATTTTTCTATCTCTTTCTATGCTTACGTGACACTTGTGTCATCCTGTGGTTTTCTTAACTCTTTCTGTTCTTGCGCAATTCATGCGCAACTTGTATACTATATATAGCCGTTCACTTACTTCAAATAAACGAAACAGTGGGATTTGGATCTCACACTTTCCCGTTCCTTTCCTGAGTAAGTAGTATCTTTTGTTAATAAGAAAAGGAGATAGGAAAGAGAGAGCGCCAACCCTATTCCCGGTGTTAAGATCCTTAGAGTATTTCGAGTTTTTCTCCGTGAAAACATGATATTCTTGATCAGCGTGAAATTCTCTATCGAATGGTGTATAAGAAAAACAAAAACAGTGTTCCATCTTTGAAGTAGCGGCGTCTTACATCTGACCGAGAGTATATAGATAGACATTGGGTGAAAGCAAAGAGAGAAAGAAAAGAAAAAAACATAGCTGTCAGAATTCTTACATTTTGGCTAAGTTCAAAACGCATAGTGTGGAACGGTGCATATGTAGTGTTCATTAGCCGATCCATGTGTTGAAAGTTACTGATATATATAGATATTCATCCTTTCTAGGATTATGATAAAAGGAGATAAATTCCCTTGACTTTAGTCTAGGGTCTTATAAAATAGTCGTCTGTCTGTGTGTGTGTCAAAATACGGAAAAATAACTGTCGGATATTCTATGGATAAGCGAATCACAAGAGACAAAAAGTAGAAAATTATTTTTTACATAAGAGAGAAAATATTCAAAGAGATCATCTGAAATATCTACTGATGCATGGAGGTAAACAGCTAAGCAAACGTTTTCTGTAAGCCGGGGGTAGATGTCGCCGGATAGTAGTCAACTGTGACAATACAAAAAAAGTGGTATACGGGTAATAAAATTGACAGTGTATAGATAATCTATTATAACAAATCGATTAGAAATACTTCCAACTTCCTTCCGAACCTTACACATGAAAACAGAAAAAGTCCTGAAGATGTCTAAGGCAGGCCTCCAGCGAGCACCGACCGAAGGGAGGTGTGAGCATTGTTTTCAATTCAGAAATATGTTTAGGCCTCTACAGATTTTTGATGTATATATTTATATCAGATTACGAATCTTATAGATAAAAAAAGAAAAGAAATCCAAAAGATGCCTTAGTTAGGGCCCCAGCGAGCGCCGACCGAAGGGAGGCGTGAGCATTGTGTTCGATTTATAAGTCACCAAAGGGCGTTCGCTTGCGCAGATTGAACTTAATAAAGTCAAGGGACCGAGCGAGTGTAGACGAGCGTTACCTTGTAAAACAGCATGGCAATAGTAACGAGAAAGAGAAGAAGAAAAAAGATTGTTTAATGACAATGGATATGAAACTGGAAATAGGTATCGTTGTATTGGATAAGGTTAACCACGTTTCTGCTAAGCTTATGAAAGATGTCGCAAATGTTCGGACCTAGAGAGGATGAATATCTAAAGAGAATGGATATCTAGTAAGGATGAAAATCTAGAGACGTCCAGATCGAATTCGCACGATCGGATGCTTTTGATTCTGGTGATTGGCCGCCCGATCGATCGGAATATAGGAATCTGCTCAATTCCTTTGCGTTCGGATATTTGGTTCATGGAGGATCCGATATTCGGAACCACTCGGATTCGTTAATTTCCGGTGAGCGGAAATTGACGGATTCTGTAATGTGCACTTTAGTTTTTTTCTTTCTTTCATGTACGCATAATATATTCACCGTTTTGTTTCACGACAGGAGCATTGTAAATACGACACTACAGAAAATGAAAAATGAGAAGTTGCTCTTCTCAAATTCCTAATGGTGTGAGCCATCTCTCACACTGTTCATCGGACGTGTTATACACGTCCTAGGTAGTTGGGCCGCCACTCTCTCGAATAAATAGAGAGAAGAACCACTAGAAAATGAAAGGAAAAATTGAAGACTATTTTGAACCTCAAAACTGGTCACGTTCTGCCACATCCAGCGAAATAAGATTCATCGGTGGGAAGATATCGGATCCGGTCGGATCTTTTTTGACATCTTCCGGCATGGATTCCGAGCAACGGATTTCCGGCCGGATTTTACCGAATTCCGACAACTTCCGGCTTGTTCCTGTGTTGCATCCGGTGGGTTCCGTCAGGATTCTGGCGCCGGAATCAACGACCTGGAGATGAATATCTAGTAAGGACGAATGTCAAAAGAGGATGAGCATTTAACCACCCGGAATCAAATGTGTACTCTACGGGACGGGGTCGGGACTAAAAGACTCAATCCCGCAGGGCTCTAACACACTGTCTTGTCCATATGTAGATTAAGGATGTACGGTAACCGGCGCTTTATTGTCGATAACAGTAAAAGCCTCTTTACCGTCGTTATGGGGAGATGAATTTACCGAAAAACGAGATTGCCGTGGTAGCGGTAAAAAGGTTTTTACCTAAGGACCAGTAAATATTTTTTACCGAGTTGTTCTCTGATAAACTTCTTTTTACCGAACTTATTTCTGATATTTTGTTTTGATTTCTTTATTCCATTTGAATTCTGCGAGCATTGATGCGAATCACCTTAAAAAAGTCTTAAATCCCTTTGAGCGCCCCCCTGTCAAGGCTCCTGAAGCTGTCCCCAGCAAAATTGTTTTTAAGGACGTTTCTTCGCTTTACCAGATGTAAGTCTGGAAACCTTAACATAGATAGAACTCACCATTCTAGCGAACTTATCTAGCTGAAAAAACAATCCAACGTGCCTAATTGTTGAAAATTAGTTGTTGAAAAACGGTGATTTCGGCTCTCCCCCAGGTTAGATATCTCCATGTTAACCAAACCGAAGCCCAACCCTAATTAGTGTTTTAGAATCACCTTTTTATGCTCTATCTGCTGGTAGGTTACGCAAACCTGTATCATATTTCCAGACAAAATGACATAGATATTACTGTGAGCAGTTCTATATTTTTGCCCAACTTTGAGGCAATTTCCCCGAAAAACCTGAGATTGCACAGAACCCCGACACAAATATTTGTGATCTACATCGCCAGTACTTCAAATCCTGAAAGTTCCAACGGGGGCGAAGGCGATTTGACGGAGAAAATCAAGGTTATAGTTGAACTGAAGACACATGTATGCTTTTTAGTACGGTGCAGCCAATTCAAGAATCAAATGAAATTTGTTTTTGAACTTATTATGCACCATTCGATAAAGTCTTTTGAGCTGATCAAGAATATATAGTTTTTAAGTATTCGAAACGTTTCTTTCATGTCAGAAGATCGAGGAAAGTCGAACGACCTCAAAACTCGATAAAGCGATGATGTTCAAAAACGTTAGATTTTTTGACTTGTATTTTCGGCCGGAACGTTCAAATTATGTTTTCTTATGTAGCTTTGAAAACTAAGTTGAAAAATAATATTAGATCCATTTCGGCCGTAAAGTTCAACGATTGACAATTGAAATTTTCTTGACAGTGGTGCACTATAAAAGAGAAAGCATGTTGTATTAAGTTTCAGATATATGAATATGACTAAACAAAGAATTATTGCTCTTTGTCCTGATATATCGGTGCATATTAAAGAAAATTTTTCTTTTATAACCGTTTTTAACGATTTTCAATTATGGAGATCGGCCATTGATTCATCACCAAATGATCGCTTACAGTTAGTTTTTCCAGCCATTAACAATGTAATCGAATATTTGCCTAGATTATCAGAATCAACACAAAAAGATACGAAATTTATTTATCTTACGGATGAAACAAGTGAACTTGTTTCGAATACATGCAAAGATCTTTCCAATCATTATTTGTCAAATATACGTAAACCTTTTCATCAAGAAAACTTACCGTTACATTTAACTACGCTTCAGGCAAGTAATATCAACGATGAACGGAATCAACGTTCTTTTGATCAAGAAGAATTTCAAAAATGTATTAAGCAATCCAAACAAATTGTTGTGGAAAAACTTGAACAAACATCCATACGCGGTACAACAGTTGTCTTAAGCGATAATATTGTACGACAGCCGAGGAACATTAGCAAGTGTATGATCGTGAGGAATTACGATAGTAGATGGAATTTGTTGTATTCTGTTAAATTTTTTAGTCCACGATGTATCTTCTACACAATGTTTATCTCTGTATGACTGCAATGGTATTTTGGTCAGAGAATGTAAAGATATACAAAACCAAACGAATACAAACGAAAACTTAGCTATACAAGTAAGTAGTAACTAGTAACTAGACGTGTAACAAAGAAGCATTATTTACAAAAGAAAGTCACAGACACTCTCTAAGTGAAGTTAAACATCGACTAAGAGTGTTTTAAATCAATTAACTTTAAATCTATCTCTCCGATGAGGAGAATTCTGGGGGCAAAATAGTATTCTTCGAACATATTCGAATAAATATATCCGTTGATCGTTTCAATTAGCGTACAAATCATTTTTGTTCTTTATCTCTCTCTCTCTCATATGTACTTTGAACCTATTTCTCAATAGTTTTGTCATTTTTTTTTCCTGAAGATGAGAGCAGAAGCTTTCGAAAGCTTGAATAATAAAGTCAAAGTGTGTGAATTTTGGTAAAATTCTATTACTATGATCTTTATAGCAGTACTGTACTCTCTCCTCTTTCGTAAAATGAAAGATAGTTTATGTCCATATTTTATATAAGAAACTTTAAACGTCGGGTATAATTTATTCTCTGTTTTTCAGGATGTAACACAGCTTGAACACGATTGTAAGAACAATAATACAGATACTGTTGAATTAAAATTTCCGTGTAAAACAGAATGGGGGTGTGGATACGATGCTGCTAACAAAGATCAATTTGAACGAAAATTTATTTGTCCACAATGCGAGTTACTTTTGAGAGATCCTGTACAATTAACCAATTGTGGTCACCGGATATGTCAGTCATGTATCCGGCCACAATCTGAGTAAGTCAAAAACCAACACGCATTCTATTCTCGTTTAAATCAGCGATTACGTTTTTAACCGAAGAATCATCTTTTTTTCGGCTCACTCACAAATAAACATATATGTTATTAACAGTATACTGTTAATAATTGCAGCGAGAGTCCACCTTTTTATAGATAACTATCTGATGGAATTTCTTGTTACAGCATGCCTACGTCATTTGAGTCTAGTAACGGAGATTCTTCTAGCTTACTAACCAAGTTTTGTTTACTATGTGCTACTTGAGAATTGCGAGTAGTTGATCTCATATATTACTTCACTTCTTTCTTTGATAGAACAATTTGCCCAGAATGTCTCGTGACGACCACCAATGATAAAGTAGAGAAATTAAAATCTTATAGAGCGGTCCAAAAAATACTTACCCCCTTATGGAATATTTCTGCACTTATAACATTTAGTTATTGAATCAATTCCCTTTGTAATAGGAAGAGCCGAGAAAAAGCTACTAAACAGAAATGTTTTTAGTTTGAAAACACTCCATGGTGAGTGGAGATAAAAAGGAAATTCATTCAAAATAATTTCGATTTGAAAAGGATTGTTTTTTGAAGATTTTTTCGTTTTCATAGAATTACTTAAGTTTGATGCTATTTGCTGTTTCACGCCTCTTGATTATACTGTACTTTGTTTCTCATTGTGAAACCAAAATTTATCAGTAATTCATACATATTGCTCTGTCTACGGCATATAATTACAAAAGGAAAGAGTACAAAAACTAAATGTTATAAGTGCAGAAATCATATTTCATAAGGGGATAAGTTTTTTTTGACCATTCTATGTATATTTTCCAACTAATGGTTCTTTATGTTTTGTTTAGCTTATGCTCGATAGAGGATTTGAAAAAGAGATGTTGAGATTATTAATCATCTGCATAAAAAAGACCCATGGTTGCGAATGGACTGGTGAATTCAAAGACTACCAGGTCTTTAACTGTTAAATTCCTTTTCGCATTTGAATCTAAAAGCTTTTTTGACTCATTTTAAGGTTCACATCGAAAAATGTCATAAGACCGATTGTGAATGCGATTATTGTAAAGAGATCTTTCCATCGAAGTATTCACTTATTGAACATCAAAAGAATTCATGTACAAAAGCAACACAATTATGTTTATTGACAGAATATGGATGCTCATCAGAAAAAGTAGGTTGTCAATAATATAATCTGTTTGAGAATACAATCTATCTGGAGATATCTTTAAGCATGACTAAATATGACTATAAAAAGTATTCTCTACAAAAACCCCGTTCTAACCGCTCGGGAGAGTTATACATCATCATCTGTGCTTTATAACTAGCAGTCGCTAGTAAAAGTATCCGTCGTACACAGTCGTGTCGACGTTAAAATAAGGTCGACTCTTATGTATAGTATAGCTAGTAACATGTGAGTGATCACTTGTAAAGACTATTTAAATATATACGTAAGTGTACGGCCTTCATACGAATGTATCATCATAACTCGTAGTTTCCTTTTGCACAATTTAGTGCAATGGGAAAATGCGTAGTTGGAGAAGTACAGCGTATGAAAGGTCGGAAGATCGAATCCAGGAGAAGAACACTTAAAATTGTTCTAATAAGCGATCATTTTAAAATTAATTTCAGGCTGAATAGTTTACTGAACATTTTATTGGAATACACCGGAAAACACTTCCATTTTTTTGAAATTCCGTAACGGCCTCTATTTTGACTAGAACTTATATATATTTCAATATATTCCATATATTTTTTTGTATATATTGATCTTTATAAAGATTATATGTTAAACAGCGTACATAATGATGATTCAGTACCATTTAGATTCATTTCATTAAAGTCAAAACATTTAATAAAGACCCTAACGAATACGCAGTTCGATGCTGCTAAGGAATTTTTCTCAAATTTGTCATCATCGCCTACTTATCATTTTGTGCAGCTAATTTATCATTTATCAACGGTCAACGTTGGAAATATATATTTTCAAATTACTTTCATCGATTAAGAACATTTAGATTTTACATCACATACCGATATATACCAAAATCATTTTTGACCACTATCAAATAAACTTTACAGGCATTTCAAACAGATTATTGGCTAAAGCATAAATGGTATTTTATGTTTGATTATTGTCCAACAAGTGAACAATTAAACTTTTATTCTTATCCATTCAGCGATAAATGTTATGTTACTGAATTAAATATATTTCAATCAAAATATGATGATAAAACAGTTGTTAATTCAACAACCTACATAAATGATAAAATTGATGAATTATGTATAACATTGGCAAATAATGATACTAACATAAATATTGAACAATTAAAAAATGAAATTGGTAAGATTAGAAGTAAAGATTATCGAAATTTCAGGTGGAAGAACATTCATCGAGCTTCTTGACCAGTCATATTTGTCAAGAATCGAGATCTACAAATGAGATACTATTCAGATAACTTCCATTTTCTCTCTGAATATTCACAGTTATACAATAGAACATGAGAAGCTGACGGATTATTTCTGATAGTAGATGCCGACTAACGTGGGAACCTTTCTAACTGTTAATATCTATATAAGACGAGCTGCTACGTCTTCTTAGAGTGGTTTTCTGGAAAACCAGTTTTCCAGAAACTCTTTCTGCATAAGTCATGTTAGTAGCCCACGATATTCTGATCAAAATGAGACATTACTAGCCCTACAATACCTTTGCAGAGTTATAGAGTGTACAAGAAAAGCCCTAAATTCCTTTTTCTTTCTATAGCTCTGAGGTGACAATGAACATTTAAGGCTTTTCTTGTAAATTCTATAACATTGCAAAGAAAGCTCGTGTAGAGCTCGCGTAGATGTCTCATTTTGATTAGAATTTCGCGGGCTACAATCGTGATTCATTTAGAAAAAATTTTGGAGATTTTTCGAGGTTTTCTGAAAAACTGATTTTCCATTAAACCGCGCGAGGAAGGCCTATAAGCCAGTCTTATATATAGATACTTGGGATCAGTATAGTCGATAACCTATAACACACTACGTTTGGTGAAAATAGCGATTGAACGATTAGAAAGGTTCTCTCTTAAAACATTCTATCAGTATGAAATTATCAGTGTTCCTTCTCAGAACTAATAATTAGGTCATATCTTCTATTTTTCGCAGAGACGAAGATATACAGGTGGTGCACCTTGCGAGGAGATTTTGTGTAAGAAGCCACTCTATGGCCACTAATTGGTGGCACCACACCACCACACTCTAGCCACTAAATGTGATATTCGGATTCAGCAGCTCTCGCTGCATCGATTCATATGGGTTTCAAGTTTCTTTGCACCATCCCTGAAAATCAGGAAAATTCAAGATTTGTCTAGTCAACTTTTCAGACCTTATCT
>CAJNOQ010007753.1:0-11942 GCA_905250885.1 Didymodactylos carnosus
CATTGTTTTCTTCAAGAAGAAAAGTTCAATAACAACCGAATTTAGAAAGATATAACGCTCAAATATTCTGTGATATTAGCAGACTATTAGCAAAAGTGCGAAAGAAAATTTCACCTCTTAATTCTTTGTTTCGACTGGGTTATAGAATTATTACTGTTACTACATACAATGCTTTGTATATTTGACTTGTATCCAGTATTCTGCTAACGTCGAACCCGTTATAAGATGAATAAGTTACGGAATTTTAAATGAAATTATCAGTAAGTAAGCGAACGTTGTTCAATTAATGTTGAAATATTTTTCACGTTAATAAACCTTCGTACAACACTCGCAGACTGAACAAATCGTACAAAACTTAATTGGCTGAATACATTTTTACCCGTAATGAATTGTATAATGTTTCAAGGCTGAGCTATGTTGTAATTAGCTAAAAGTTTGAGATTATTTGTAAATATAGAGATTAGATACAAGATTATTAGTCAGTTATTATTCGATCGACGCATATTTGTTAAGTGTAAAAAAACAGTAAAAAATATAAAACAAAATAAAAATATGATATTGATCGCATTCGTTTTTCGCCATAAATGTTAGGAATGCATTTTTACTCGTTGGCTACTGTTCGTAAGGAGTATATAACAGTCTTATTACAGAAAGAAACTTTGTTTTTGCTGTAAGTAATTCACCGGGTTCGGTGAATGTAATTAAAATCTTGAAAAAAAAGTAACATGTAACAAAGTAAAAAATATATCTGAAAAATCATATCTGAATTTGATTAATTTCCAAAAGATTTGACGATGGAGGCGTTGCTGATATGAGAAGATCATTATCATTGTCAAAATTAGTCAAAGGGATTTGTAGTCCATTCTCTTCGCCAAGTAACCACCACGTTGACATGTTACCTTTGCCCTAGAGAGTTTGAACGTCGTGCTACTATTTTTTTAATGGTATAATATTAGACATTCTAATTTACCTTTAATGTAACACTGCCGCGTAATTTTACGATGAACGTTTGAAATGTGTCTAACAACGCTTTTGTAGTGGGGCTAAGATGAATTCGCAGAGCTTAAATAGAAAATAATACAAAAACAAAGTAGAAAAGATAGAATAGGAAGGGTATCAGAATATATAATTATACTATAACATCGATTTGCTATGGATGTTTAGGAAAACTTTTCTTGTGAGATATCCTGATGCTTTTAATCTTATCAAACTTCTCAGCGTGATTTTTCGTATACAACTGTGCTCATACTCCTACCATCTTCCAAAAATCTACATCCGTCTTTTTAATTCTTTGAAAATTCAATATTTTAATTTGTCGAACTGTTGAAACTTTTCAAGATATGAATAAAATTCTTGCTCTAGTTAAGACTATTCAATATAGCTATCAAGAACCAACCATAATAAACTTGAAAGAGTGAGATGATGAAAAGTTTGAAGAAATAAGAAAATGAACATCTTGAAATGATGAAAATCTAGAACAAGCTACTAATTTTACAAAACAAACGTTATAGTATAGTTTTATATGCTGGCATCTATGCAGAATAATTTATATTAAACTTACCGGCTCCATTGGATTCCATTCTTGATGCTACATTAACGGTATCACCAAATAAACAATATCTAATAATAATAAGTAGACGATATATGAAGTTTAACCAATAAGATATTATTTCATTACCGAGGCATTTTTAAACCGACTACACCTGCAACACAAGGACCTAGGAAAAGAAATAGCAAAATTAGATAATTGTTTTATTAGCCAATGCTTCTACACTAGTATATTTGTAATCGAATCATACCAGAATGTATCCCGATTCTTATTCTCAATTGTTCACCAGGTCGATGTCTTATTTTAAAATTGATAACAGCATCTAAAATAGCCAATGCCATTCGAGCTATTTCTCTTGCGTGCAAATTTCCGTTTGGTGTAGGTAGTCCTGAAACGCACATGTAAGCATCACCAATTGTTTCCACCTTAAACAAACTAGTTGAACGTATAACGAAATATAGAAAACGAACGTTCATTGAGTTACCTTATATACGTCGTATGCTTCAATAATCGAATCAAAACATGTGTAAAGATCGTTTAAAAGTGAAACAATCTATAAAAAAAGACAAAAGGTATACTTTCACACAAAACGCACATAATCTAAACTTACTTGCATAGGTGTACTTTCAGACGATATTTGTGTAAAACCACATATATCACTGAAATAAATTGTCACTGAACTGAATGATTCAGCAGTGACAGATTTTCCAGCCATTAATTCGGCTGTGACTGACCTTAAATTAATCGAACATTATTGTTATCCGATTCAACGTATCTGAAGTTAACTCACCGTGGTAATAAACGATAAAGTAACTCTTCTGCTTTTTTCTTTTCTATCAAATAATCATTTGTCCTTTCGGTGACAAGTTCTTCTAGATTGTTAGTATATTGTTCCATACGTTTCAATAAATTATCCACAAGATTTTCATTATCAAATTTTCTAAATAGTAAAAAGAGTATGCCACAGAATAAATGAATATTTAAGACAATTTAAACTTCACGAAAATATTGAAATTTTAATTTGTCCTGCGACATAAATATCGAAATAATTTCTATAATACGAACTTGCTCAATTTTCGAATTGTACTTGATATGGCACTAAAATCAGGTCTATCTGCAGGATTTTCACACCAACACTTTTTCATTAGAGCACCAATTTCAAATAATGTATTTTCACCAAGAAATGGTGGGCGAATCTCATCACCAGATTTTATCGATTGAAATATTTCTAGAAAATCATATTATAACTTTGTATTAATCATTATTGTTAAAGAACAACTCCTTTTGTTACATACCTTTAGGCTCTACTAGTGTTTCGTTCATTGCAAATAAACCCCGTCGATATACAATTTCATGTAATATAATTGCAAAACTATACACATCTCCTTTCTGAGTACCTTCATGTGGAGCATGCTGATCTTTAAGAATTTCTGGAGCAGACCATAGCAGACCTAAAAACAAAATTTAGATATTTTAAAGAGAATAATTTTATATATAATGAAAAAACATACTTCTATAATATTGTTCACAATTTGCCGGATATTTCTGATGTCTCGAACAACGTAAGGAAGGAATACCATAATCAGATATTTTAACTACAAATCTACTTCCAATTAAGCAATTTGAACTTTTTAGATTTCCATGACTATGTATATCACTATTATGAATGTAAACGATACCCTATAATTAACAAATTATTCATTAATTATTAATATTAAAATATTATAATTATTATAGATACCTTCACGACATCATACATAATCGAGTATTTAAACATATCATCCAGTTTAATTTGATTACTTTCCAATAGATCCTAAAACAATAGTACAATGATTTTGTTGATATTTTTACTCGTAAACCTTCATAAT
This sequence comes from Didymodactylos carnosus, assembly GCA_905250885.1. Classification (NCBI taxonomy): domain Eukaryota; kingdom Metazoa; phylum Rotifera; class Eurotatoria; order Philodinida; family Philodinidae; genus Didymodactylos; species Didymodactylos carnosus. The sequence continues at coordinate 3,418 of CAJNOQ010007753.1, forward strand.
TCGAATAGATTGTCAAACATTTTTTAGTGAACAATTACTTGTAAACTCCCTTTTGAACAATATTCTGTGATCAAACATGGTGGATCAAGACATGCTCCAATAAATCGTACAAGATGTTCATTTTGCATATCTTTTATCTGTAAAATAACAAAACAATGATTATTAGTTCAAAATCAAAATACAGATTATGTTTCACATTCTATCTTCATCACATGAACGTTTTGATTAAAAAAAAAAGACGAAAATTTATCTTCAGTACCGTTTTTACTTCCATCAGCAGTACACGTGTTATGTCAATCTTTGACTTGTGTTCAATTGGTGTCAATGCCACTATCATACCCTTTGAACAGTCAAAAACCAAATGACGTTATATTTTTCATGAAAAACAAAAAACGTTTTCTATACCTTATATCGTCCAGTTCCTATAGAATTTATTGTCGATGTTGTGTCAATAAGTGTATCTTCAAAAATTGGAAAATGGAGAATTGACGTTCCCTAAACGAGCGAAAATCATTGTAATATACACATAACAGTTTATATTATGCACTCACCTTATTTTTATCTTTTTTCACTTGTTTAAACTTTGATGAAAACTCTTCCATAGTAAATATGTCTTCAGATTGGATTATCCAATTCATTACTTTTAATTGAGCTTCAAAACTTACGCGTCTATTAACAAGAAGATAAAATAGATCTGTAAATTAAACAGATATATAATTGCCTACTTGTAGTACCAGATGGCTAATAATGTCAATACTAGCACAATTAGACTCACAACTACTGTAAAATATATCCAAGACAAAAATGGATCTAAATTGAGTCAAAAAAAAAATACTATTTCTATCTAACAACTCTCCATGACAGTAAATAAACAATCATACTTTTGGGCTGAATACATCGACTTCCGTCAAATCCACAGAATGGTATGTCGTTTGGAGTTTTTGTCACTTTATCGATCCAGTAAATTTCACGTAAACGAACAAATGTTGAATTTACACCAGAATATGTACCAACTTCCTAAAAAACATGCACCATTTTATTTTAAACTTCATCACTACGAAATTTTTATCATTACCCAAAACTCATCTGTTTTCGGATTGAGATCAAACAATGAATAATCGCTCACTCGATCTCCAGTTTCACTTATTTGAACAATACCATTCGAACCTTTTAAAGGGAAAAGGAGTTTAGTCCACGTTAGTACCCTGGTAATCTAAGAAGTGATACCTTCAAAACTAGAATTCCACATATTTTTAACGACATGAAAACCGTCATTTGTATTTCCATGCACGGCAATCGTTTGATTCAAGCCATATGCGTAAAGAAGAACAGCGTCATAAAATGTAGCTACATAGGGATTAACCTGAAAACACAAGATCAATATGACATTATCTTATTATAGATATCTCTGTTCACACTTACTAATTTGTTCGATGATGATGGTGATGAATGATTTATTGTTGCTGTTGTTTGTTCAAACGATGAAAATACTTGATTTGAGAATCGTTGATACTTGTCGGTATCTGCCTCTTTAAAACCGATGATGAGCACAGTTTCAAATGCTCGACGAATTTTTTTATTTTCAGCTTCACTCGCATCACTTTTCTTCCACTTAATCAAACTTAAATCCTTTCTATAAATATAAAAATCGTTAAACATGCACACAATATTCAGAAAACGTGTAACATTTTTCATCATACAAGAACGTAATAATTAATTATAGACAACGAAGTATCTTGTACACAAGCTGAATGTTTTGAGACTACAACCATTTTTATGTCGGCAGACATTATGTGTTTTTTCTGGGAATTTTGTTTTTTATTTTCTTCTGTCATCCCTTTTTGGATAAAATGTGCACCTCGTGATCTAGAGTACTGTGAAAGCTAGAAAAGTTCTGGAAAAGGTAGGATATTCTTCCCACATTAAAAATTTATTAATGCACATTCTTTTCTCAAACATAAGTCCAGATTCGGCGCCATAAGCTACACAAGTCGGAAAAAAATGTGTTTTGCACTTGAAAGTTTTTTAAATTTCATTAACATCAGTTGTCCGGCGCCATTTGTTCTTACGAAGAAAAATAATTTTCTCTTGTTTCTGTTTCTCTGTTCTTTATATTTCGTTCTCTGTTCTGTTATTCTCTCTAATTATGTCTTTTAAAGTAACTGAAATAGAAAATCACAATGAAAGCGGTGCAGTGAAAATCTGCCGATTAAATTGATAACTTTTGGCAGTTATCAATAGAGACAGAGTCTGTCGACATCGCAACTTGTGCACAGCACAATTGCTCTCTAGTTTTATTTTCTTCTTTCGTCCGTTTCTTCGGCAAAACGTGCACCTCGTGATCTAGAGAAACTAAGAAAGCTAGAAACTTCTGGAAAAAGTAGGATAATCTCCTGACACTGAAGATTGATAAAAGCACGTTCTTATTTCAAAGCTAAGTCCAGATTCGGCGCCATAAGCTACACAAGTAGAAGTAAACTGCTTTTTGGACTTAGAAACTTTTCGTGTATTTATAAGAGTTGACTATCCGGCGCCATTTGTTCTTAAATCGAAATGTCAAATAAATATATCTGTATTGATTTGATTTACTCAATATAAATCAAAGCAAAAATGTAGTGCTTACAGCCTACTGGTAGAATCTGCTTGGAGCAATAGGTTCCGTCGGAGACAGAGTCTGTCGACATCGCAACTTGTGCGTAACACAATTGCATTCTAGTTTAATATAGTCTTGTATGAAAAACAACATTCTTATCATAATGAGCTATGAATATACTTAGACAAAAATCATCTGGGTAAGTCAGAGGTTTCGCAGGTCACAAGTCAAGTCATTAAAAATATTTTCAAATCAACCCAAGTCTGATTAAAAAATAGGCAGAACATAAACTTTGCTAGCGCCTTTTGGGTGGAGATAGTTTTTATACTCTTAAAAAAAAGGTTTTTTGTTGTTAGAAAGCGTTTTCCTCAAGCCTACGGTCGGTTATAACTGCGGTTTTTAACCGATACGCCTCTCTATCAAAAACGCTTTTTAAAGAAATCAAGAAACTTTAAAATTAACTACTATATACCATCTTGTAGAGAAATGTTTTGAAGAAGAAATGTCAGTTTTGATAACACAAAAGCCATTTACGAATAATAAAACTTACAGCATATAGTATACTTCCAGTTTCCTTGGGATCTGCAGAGGGTATCCAGAGAACTTTCTAGCTTTAATTACACTGGGCGCTTTTTTCACGGAATCAGAGAAGTTCACAACATTTCTCAGCTATCCTGAGTGCGAACAAAAAACACGCACCCTCTCATATGAGAGTAGCACAAAGAACGAAACGTTTTCTACTACTATATTTTCAAGAGGTATGTCATGAAACCTGTTCGAATACGAAACCTTGAAGAGTTTGATACAAAATCTTGAAGGGTATCATACGAAATCTATTCGATTACTAAACCTTAATGTGGTTTCGGAACTTCATAAGTTTCATACTATATCTTTTTTTTCCAGAGTAGTAAACTCTGTTTCATGGTAAAAAAATGCATAATTTAAACGAAAATCTCTTACTAGACATGACTGAATTTGAAAAGTTTTTCAAGTCCACTCACGGTCACGAAAACTATCTCTCAAGTCAAGTCATACCCAAAAATTTTTCGACCAAGTCAAGTCAGACTTGACTTGTCCAGCTCTGACAATAATGATAAATTAAGTACTATTTACTATGAGCGTAAGTCGATTGTGTTACTAATATATCAACAGCAATACTGAAAAAAAATTTTGTTTTTCTATGGTCTGTAGTGAGATGAAGTGACCGTCAGTAATCTCTTAGATCCGTTTAACGTCACGTAAGTTTAGGTAATTTTAAATTCTCGTCATAAATTATGCTTGCGTATCAATATGAATGAAAAAGGAAAGTTTGTTCGGTCTTCTACACTGAACGATTTATGGTTTTTCTCTTTTTGCAAAAATACAATTTTCGTCCAAAACGGACCGTGTTCTGGACGTTTTTTTGCTAAACAAAAATATTGTCCTTATAGATTTCAAGTTGTTGTTGTTTATTATCTTTGGATCATGTACAGTACCAGTGGTAGGACCACAGTACTATCTTTAGTATTAGTTCCAAGACTAAGGACAACTTCTTCTACTCAATTTTCGATGGCTTGTATATAGAATAACAGAAAAATTTCAAAATTTTCAAAAAGCTCGTGTCACATATGTATATGTGCTAGGTTAATAGAACTTTTTTGTCACAGGGACGAAGTTCGTCCATGACACTGAATTGTGAGGTTTATAACTTATAGTCTGTAATTTAAAATAAAAGCATTATACTACTATTATATGTATATGTAGTAGGTAAATAGAATGATGATAAAACGGAACGTTAAATATGGATGAAGAAAATTGAAATCGAGAATTAGTACTGTTAACGGGGCGTTTCAAGGTGATGTACCTACTGTTAAAAACGGATAGTTTCTAGGTTATTAATACTATCGTATTTCAACTATTAAAGGTCGGTTTCGATTAAGCTAAGAGCAACAAGATTTTAGTGATGTATTATATTTACCTTAGAAGTCGAAATATATCTAAGTAGATGAATACATATTCACCATTAATCATATCAAGATCATATGCCGTAAGCATGAATTCTCGGAATAAATTTGAATCCATACATGTTAGTAAAACTAAAATTATGCAAAAAAACAACTGTACAGTAACAAATGAATTAAAGATGAATTGCTTTGTTCTTACTTCTCGCTTCTTTTTTCGCATCATTGAGTGTTTTTTTCAGTTTTTCTTTTGTTTCGTTTCTAAATCTATGATCAATATCGAATATTGAATGTGAACATGTTTCTTTCATTTCTTGACTATTGCTCGAATTTTTTACTGCTCGACACAGTGCACCCATCAGCATGTAACATTCACTCTTCAAAAATAATCTATAGTTAAATTAACTAAGTAATCATGTAGACTATAACTTACCTGTGCTTCAGCTATATTTCGCTCAGCAATAATCCTCACTACCGTCCAGTTAAAATGTGGTAAGATAATACGTGAGATAAAACGAACAATTGTCTTTGATGAATGTAGCATTCGCGTTAACAATTGATATTCTCGCTTATTATCGAAATGATAATTGAAACCACCACCGGGACTTATTACAGGAATTTTCCAATGAGGTGAATATCTGTAAAACATATTCGAATAAATTTAATTAATAATGTATACTGTTAACATTATACCTCGCAACAGCTGCCAGACCGGGACCATCCACTGGACCTAAAAATACGTCAGCTTGCTGTTTTGCGTAAAAATCAATCGCAATCAAGGGTCCCAAAATATACGAATTATTAGTATCACCATAGCTAAAATATTTAATTGACCTTATTTTTTTCTCATGATATCAAGACTAAAAATGAACTTTCTCTCTTTACCGAACTTGTATGGTCTGATTTATTAATAGTTGCCGATGATTTACTTCTTTGACAGCTAAATCGATTGCTGGCTTCACTTTTGCCATGGCATATGGTGATGTGAGATCGGTTGGTAATAATACAGCAATTCTCACACCATAAACAATCAATAGAATATTATTAAAATAGAATATCACGATGGACAACAATGTTGCCATAATCACCTTGTAAAATAGAAATCGTTGTCTTTTTTTGATATTTTTTAATATTTATATCAGTCATGAATATAATGTAAACTACACGGTGATTAATGACTATCACGCATCAAAACTATCTATTGAACCATCTATAATACAAGAGCGACCTGCATAATAATAACCATTAATCATGAAAATAGCGGAATAATACTTAGACATTTCCGCTTTCGTTTTGGCTTTTTTTTTTTAATTTTTTTTTTTTATATATTACAGGAAACACTGTTATCTTTATAAGTGTTCAGAGAAATGGATAGATAATTGAAAGAAATAAGTCAGAAGAAATAATTTTTCATAAAAAACATACACACTAACACGAAAAGAAATATTTAATAACATCATTATGTTCAGCTGTCAAGAAATAAAAAACTGTAGGTCCTTTATCGCACCAACAAACCACTTCGTACTCAATCATTTTCTTCTTCTTTTCTTCTTCCGTTCTACCACTTTAAACAACCATTCATTCATTCATTCATTCATTTATTGTATATATTTAATAGAATAGAGATGTAACTATTAATAAAAGAAGAGTTTCAAATCTCAGTATTTAATGTATACTATTTTATCATGCGCATAAATTTTTTCAAGAAAATATATTCAGGTTACTATACAATGTTAAATATTAATTATACCTATCATGAAGTTAGCCTCTTAGTAAACGTTCAATAATCAATTATATTCTTTGCTAAAAATTAATTAATCCAAAATATTTGTACTAGCGGCATACATTTTTTTTTTTAAACAAATATGTCACATATTCTTCAAAATATACTTTGTTTATGTTATATATGTATATGCACAACACTCATCCATTCAGACATTTGTATATCAGCCAGTTATTCCATTACGACTATGTGTATATATTTTTCTTTCTTTTATTTGGAACAAAAAAAAAACTCATATACTTTGTTTGTCTGTATGGTGGTGACTTATTACTATTAATAATTATTTCGCCATGATGACATTCGAGTCATATGAACAATCTCTAGATCATATGTGACATCATACACGATACTCTATACTTCCCTGAGCTATCTATAATAGAAAAATACATTATGAACGTATAAACAATTGTAGATTGTAACGACTTGTAATAAAGCCTAACAGTTGTCAGTAATCATGAATTTTAGTGTAGAATCTTATGAAAATTTCATTATATTCGCTGTCGTTTTTTATAACCAAAAAAAAAAGTAATATTCATGTTATATTTACAGATAAGTTAGACTTCTATTATGTGTTTGATATGAAAAATACTAATTGATTTTTATAATAAACAGCAACTTTCTAAATGTCAAAGAATTAGTTATTGTCAAATTGTATAATAGATCAAAAATTAGATTTGAAGTGTGGGTATTATAATGAAAATTTCGAACATAAAACAAAACCGCCTGTCAAAGTGAAATGATTAACTATTTGTTGTATTAAATTTAGTGAGAGAAACGAATATTCATTTCTAGTCTTAATGATAAGTATACTGTATCTATCTATATTTGCATTAACTGAAAGCAAATCTGAATGTGTTTCTTTAAGCATACCTAGCATTTATACTGTGAACTCAAGCAGGATCTATAGATAGACGGTGATATATATATGTTTATTATTAAAAATACACTTTATTGGACAATACTTAATGGTCCATAAATAATAATAACGAGTGGAAAACTTTTCCAATGAATAGTCATTTTCTTCTTTCGGGAAGAATAAAAAGACAATTCATTAAGGATATATAGAAACAGAGACAATAACGTAAAAACAAAGAGAAGTACATGTACTTTGTTTTAAGATCTCTATCGAATATGCTTCTTGAAAATATTCTTCCTTCATGCAAAGAAATATGAGATGCGTACAATTCTAAATATAAAATATATGATGATAAAAAAAAAGAAGTCATTTCTCCTTAAAAAACGAAAATAGAGAAGACACGAATTAATTATACACATTAACAAGGAACTCTATAAGACATACTAGTTTACATATTTTTGAATGAATGAAAACAACAACAACATTGCTATTCTCAAATATTGCTACATGTCACATTAAAAAAAAAGAAGAGAAAGGCGCATTGATCCGATTCCTCAATAGATTTATGACGAAATTAAACGAACTATGGAATAAGATAGAAAGAGAAAGAGAGAAAACTATATACATGACATTGACATTGAACTATCGAAAGAATTTTTGGAAAGAATTTACTAATGTGGCCGCCTTATCGGCATATTTCACTATAACTATTTAAAAAGATTGAAAAATGGCGTTTCATTTACAATAATATCCAAAAACTGTCAGTTCCTATGTTGTACCTGTATAAAATACGCAGAGAAGAACAAAAAATCTAATTTTAGCTATTTGATGAAGTTAATACGTAGTTGATATCGATGAATTGAGTAGGTTGGATAGAATAATGAATATTTTATATTTTTTCTCATCTATTTTTACCATAATCCACTTTAATTAATGAGAGATTATTTCGAATAAGCAAATTACGAATATCGAACGCACATGAATAATCCCAAAACAGTACGCATTATTATGATGAACGAGATCTTTGTGGACAACTGTGCAAAATTTGCTCACTTCTAAAAAGCAAGTCACATCTTGAAGATCATAGTCAAGTAACGTCGATCATATGAGACAAATATATGACAAAACGTGTTAATAAGTTTATTAGGATGAACTTTGTTTGCTATTGCCTGGATTAAAGTTAGTATGACAAGAAGGTCCTGGCTTCTGTTCAAATCAATCTCAACTACGTCTAACAAGATTATATTAAGGGTCCCCCTCCTCTTTTTTGACCCTCTTGGAAACCGGAGACGCCGATGTGGGAACGGGGTGGAATTTATAACAGAGATAGAACATCGAAAAAGAAAATCGATG